>JACXGI010008200.1:6487-34499 GCA_016801175.1 Esox masquinongy
GTACTCCTCACCTGGTTGCCGCCACACACGCTTGACACCACCTGAACCAAATAAGTTTATCTTGGTCTCATCAGACCACAGGACATGGTTCCAGTGATCCATGTCCTTAGTCTGCTTGTCTTCAACAAACTGTTTGCGGGCTTTCTTGTGCATCATCTTTAGACGAGGCTTCCTTCTGGGACGACAGCCATGCAGACCAATTTGATGCAGTGTGCGGCGTATGGTCTGAGCACTGACAGGCTGACCCCCCACCCTTTCAACCTCTGCAGCAATGCTGGCAGCACTCATACGTCTATTTCCCAAAGACAACCCCTGGATATGACGCTGAGCACGTGCCCTCAACTTCTTTGGTCGACCATGGCGAGGCCTGTTCTGAGTGGAACCTGTCCTGTTAAACCGCTGTATGGTCTTGGCCACCGTGCTGCAGCTCAGTTTCAGGGTCTTGGCAATCTTCTTATAGCCTAGGCCATCTTTATGTAGAGCAACAATTCTTTTTTTCAGATCCTAAGAGAGTTCTTTGCCATGAGGTGCCATGTTGAACTTCCAGTGACCAGTATGAGGGAGTGTGAGAGCGATAACACCAAATTTAACACACCTGCTCCCCATTCACACCTGAGACCTTGTAACACTAATGAGTCACATGACACCGGGGAGGCAAAATGGCTAATTGGGCCCAATTTGGACATTTTCACTTAGGGGTGTACTCACTTTTGTTGCCAGCGGTTTAGACATTAATGGCTGTGTGTTAAGTTATTTTGAGGGGACAGCAAATTTACACTGTTTTACAAGCTGTACACTCACTACTTTACATTGTAGCAACGTGTCATTTCCTCAGTGTTGTCACATGAAAAGATATAATCAAATATTTGCAAAAATGTGAGGGGTGTACTCACTTTTGTGCGATACTGTAGCCAACCTGTGTATGTATCCTGGTGGGCCACAATGTTCAATGTAATCAGTACATGTGCAGACAGGAAGCTCCTGGAAAAGATAGATCCTTAGCCACTCCAATAACACAGACAGTCACATGCTATAATAGGATGTATTTATATTTCATCGGGTCCTTCTAGCAAAACTCAAATCTGAGTTAGGGAATTTGAAACAAACGTACAGGCAACAATAGGAGACTTCCTGTCATCCAGCAGCTGTATGGCGGTGAATGGCCAGAACCACACTCTTATTCTCATTTCCTGGAGGAAATCAGGACACAAGACAGAAATCAGGACACAGTACAGAAATCAGGAGATCAGAACAGGACTGCACAGGCATTAGTTTCAATCGACATATTCAAAACAATCAGTGTATGCCCTTTGTATGTATGTACAACCGCACAAGATACAAATTCGCCTCAAATACACATTTCAAAATATTAACAAGCTCCCTAATCTGTTTGGGGAATTACCACTGTACATCCACAGCAGTGACATTTGTTACCTGCTGCAACATAAAAGATCATCCTCACCAGCCCATCATACATACATCTATTATTTATCCATTTTATAAAAAAAGTTGTATATATATATATATATATATATATATATAATAAGTTAGTGTATCTGTTAGTACTTTTGGTCTGATTGTTTTAGTCCTTGTTTAGTTTAATTCGTTGTTCCTGTACAACATTGCTGTTTGTTTTTCTTCTTTACTTTCTTTGGTATTGTTTACCATGCCAATAAAGCACCTGCAAATTCATTTGAATTAAATTGAGACAAATTGAGACAGAGAGACAGAGAGTGGCATTTTTAACCCAGAAGATGGCGCTATAACCACAGATTTCCAAACACTCTTCTAACAGGATCTACTCCCTGTACTGTAAAAGAATCCGATCTATGGGTGTGTTTAGTGGGTGTGGGGTTTAGTATTACTTTGGGTTATATCTGGGTGTGATTAGTGGGTGTGGGGTTTAGTATAGTATTACTTCGGGTAATATCTGGGTGTGTTTAGTGGGTGTGGGGTATAGTATACTGTAGCATTAGTTTGGGTTATATCTGGGTGTGTTTAGTGAGTGTGGGGTATAGCATAGTAAAGGTACATTTAGTGAAGTGCCTTTATACCTCCAAAGAGTATAGAGTAGACGAAGATCCCAGGGACATGTTCTGCTGCTCTCTTATACTGTATCATACAGTAGAGGGAAATGGTCCGCGTTAAAATCCGCCTTTATCTACCGCTGTCAGGAAGTCTCTAAGGATCCACAGGAAGAGATGGAGAGCTCAAAATCAAACTGCTAAAACTCAAAGTACCATAAACGTCATGTCACTGCTGGTTAGTGATGTGCAGTTTGCAAATTAATTAAATATATATTCCTCTACTCTTTTTGACTTGTTTTTAAAATATGTTTTGAGATACCTTTGTCAATTTACTTGTTCTTTTGAATGGTAGGCAGCAATGTGTTGTACAGCAGAATCAGTGTCAGGATTCATAAAACAATGTTTGAAATGTATCAAGAAATACTCTTTGATCTGTCACAAATGTTTCAAGAGTTATGGAAGACAGCCTGTGACTCAACTCCATCATAACTCCTCCACATTTACTGGAGTTCAACAGTGCAGAAGAGAATCAGAAGAGAATCAGAAGAGAAGTCTGTTGGTTTCCTCATCAGGACCAGAAAGTAAATAAATGCCGATAAGGCAACTCTTTACTTCGGCTACTTCAGGATATTGCTGGAACTACGAAGTCACTGCTGTAACTACAACTCATTGATAAGTCACTGCTAAAACTGTAAGTCACTGCTGTAACTACAACTCATTGATAAGTCACTGCTCCAGATGCCACTCACTGACTGGATAGGTGCTCTGGAACAACAAACAGGTTGGTTCTGGAAAGTACGTGTTCCAAGGTAGGCAATTTCCACACCTTTGTCTGAGTTCCTGTTAAGTAATAAACAAACAAACAACAATGTAAGTCATTAGTCATGATCACTGAGTAGAGAGGATGGTGGGAGGAGAAGTGATGACAGCATAGAGACACAGGGCCACTGGGATGTATTTTAGGTTTAAAATACATTGTCAGACAGGAAACACTACTAACATCTTCAGACAGGAAACAGCACAGAATCAATGACCTATAAAGTAAAAGAAGCATAAATGTGACAATTTTTCCTTTGGCAATCCATATTACACTTCAGATTATATGCCATAATAAATCCCATGTAAAGACCCCAGAGACTCACATTTGATGTGTGGCTTGCGTCCAGTCAGATAGAGTTTGATGGCCTGGATCTGGGAGAAGTGTTGCAGTGTTGCAGTACGTCTTGTCGAGTCAACAGCCAGTCAGCCCAAAACGTTGGTCAGTTGCTCATCAATGGAAAGTCAACTGAAGAACGTCACAAACTCTATACACCCCCAACCAGTTAATGAAAATGTCCTCGTTTCAGCCAAACCCACCCTAACATGACAACGCAACATGCCCACTGAGACACACATAAACCCCCTAACCTATAGTAAATCAAGCCTGACTGACCAAGACCAAGCTACCTGCCCCCTACATTACCCAGAACCCTCTGTCAAGTAGGCTTTGTCATAACACATGACCCATCCAGTCCAGATGGTGTAATAGCAAAAGATTAAATTTAGGGTGGTTAAAATACAGCAGAAACACACCGGTAAGATGCTGTGAATAGAGCAGGATGTGATGCCAGGTCGGGTGGAGGCTCAACCCCCGAGGCAGGATGGGGCGCCAGAGAAGAGGGAGGCTCCACCCCCGAGGCAGGATGGGGCGCCAGAGAAGAGGTAGGCTCCACCCCCGAAGCAGGATGGGGCGCCAGAGAATAGGGAGGCTCCACCCCCGAGGCAGGATGGGGCGCCAGAGCAGAAGCAGGAACAGGAGTGGATGAAGAGGGTAAGGGTGAAGAGCAGGGTAAAGGTCATGAGCAGGGGGAGGCGGCAGGAGCTCATTGTCCCACCCCTCCAGGGGTTGCAACAGGGGCCCCTCGTCAAACCACTCTGGTGGTGGCGGCAGTGGCTCCTTGTTCCAACTCTCCAGGGGTGGCAGCCGGGACCCCTCACCGGAGCCCGGGTGCGGGGGACTGGCACTGGGGTCTCCGGGATGGGGATTGGCACTGGGGCAGCATTGGAGACTCTGGTGCGAGGAGCCGGTACTGAAGGCACTGGACTGGAACGGCACTGGGAGCTCTGGGCTGGAGATTGGCGCAGGAGCTCTGGTGCGAGGAGCAGGCACTGGACGTACACTGGCGATACAAACCAAGAGCTGAAGCACATACAGCACAAACTATGAACCAACATGGAGGAAGTGAAACAGCAACTAAAATAAGATCCCCTGCTAGAGGCAATGCAGGGCAGCTGCCTTAAATTGGGGACAACCAAACCGGCTTTGTTGCTGTAGGTAAACAAAATTCAGTATATCAATGTCAGGCATCTTCTGCTCCGACAAGTTTGGTTTTTTGATTTTGAACCCAAGCTGTCTAATGATACAAATTATCAGATGTGAGAAAAACATGGACTCTGACACTGCTTTGCAAAGTCTGATCAGGACGTTTTCAGTTGTTACATGTACATGTCTAGCTCGGGAACCTCATTGCTGCTATCCCTGCATTTCAGTTGCACATGCTAACTTGCAGCTTCAATTTGCCATCATTGCACATGTAGAATTGTCATTTGTACTTGCATTTGCCTTCATTGCACATCTATACATCCCACTTAACATACATTTTTCTTAATACTTCTACATTTTCTGCACTCTTCTTTTTAGATGCTTAATACTTCTACATTTTCTGCACTCTTCTTTTTAGATGCTAACGGCATTTCGTTGTACTGTACTTGTACTTGTTCATTGACAATAAAGTTGAATCTAATCTAATTATCTGTTTGTTACAGGATATTCTTATTTTCTCCACTTTCAATCTTTTACTTCAATAAGTCTAAACCTGTTGAAATTATGGTTACAATTAGTGTTTTATTCCACTGAACTTCTGATATTATTCAGAGAAGAATGAACACTTCTTGATGACATGGTGATGAATTATAGGCTATTCTACATGACCAACTTGTGAAAGATGTACATAAAAATGACAAATGTTGTTATTTCTAGATACCTTCCAGTAGACCTACATCAAAGACCAAGGTCAGTATTATGATCACACATTTATCTACAATTATTTTCAGTTTTAACAACATAGTTGACTTTAATTGGTAGTAGTATGGTTTAATAACAGTAGTTATGTTTATCTACTGTTACGTCCCCAGTGCTTTCTGTTGCTCTGTGTTCGTATGTGTGTTTGTGCCTTGTTTCTCTGTGTGGTTGTTGCAGGCTAATTGGCTTCCTGATCGTTGCAGCTGATTGGTGGGATTTCGGGCTGATTGGAGAGCTGACTTCCGCCCACTCGTCAGTGGTTGCAGCTGGTTCAGCCTGCATATAAGCCACACAGTTCTGAACTCTCACTCTCGCTCGCTCGCTGCTGCTGCTTTGCTGTTTGGTCTGTGGTGCTGGCTGTGAGTTGGAAGAACATTTGTGGATTAGTGCTTTGATTGTGTTATGATTATTGTTTGGGTTAAACCCTTTTTCATTTGTTTCCAGGGGGAAGGGGAAAGCCATTGTGCTTTAGACAAGAGGCCCTGGGGCATACACCACGCATAGCTTTACTGTCTAAAAACCCTAGGTAAGACCTGGGCGGACCACCCCCTGTGTTTTGGTTAGAACACCGGTACAAGAGGTGCTAGTTAGGTTAGTTCTTTGTTTGGCAGGTTAGGTAGGGTTAGGGGTTTGTTTATTTTTACTTTCTTTGCTTTAGTTCCGTCCAGCCCCTATTTTACCGTTATGAGAAACAAATGCTCTTGTGAACGGTAGTCCTGCCTTTGTCATCCGTACTTGCACTCACGACCCCATACCCATTCTCACCATACCCAGGGGGCTTCACATGTAGCGGGGTGTTGCGCTCTCTCCTCCGGGAGGCGTGCGTAACATCCACTAAATAAAATTTGCACTGTGGGAGATGTTGGGAGTGTTCCTGGCCGGACCCAGGCTTTTGGTGGCAGTGATGTATAATGTCTGGGAATGGAGCAGTCATGATGTGTGTAGGTAAATGTCTGGCTAAGGAGTGTCTGTCTCCTTTGTTAACACAAGATGTTTGTTCACATTCCTGGGCATTTTACATGTTTTTTTTTCCCCCTCATTGGAAGAATGTGAGCCATAAATTTCATTGAAATGGCCTGTCAAATGTGGACAAGGTGGTTCTCTCAAATCTGGAGTAGAGTGCAAGATGGTTGATTATATTTTTTTCAAATTTTGGGCCTGGCTCAGTGATTGCTCAAAGTAGGGGACACTTAGGCCTTGTTATGGATAAAAGTTTATATATACAGCTCTGGAAAATATTAATTTTGCAGTGGTCTCTTATCAGTTTCTCTGGTTTTACTATTCATAGGTATGTGTTTGAGTGAAATGAACATTTTGTGTATTTGTAGAAAAGAACTGGTCAAAATAACCAAAAAAAGTAGCATTGTTTTCAGACCTCAAATAATGCAAAGAAAACAAATTCATATTTCAACAACAAATACTAATGTTTTAACTTAGGAAGAGTTCAAAATTCAATATTTGGTGGAATAACCCTGTTTTATTTTTATCACAGCTTTCATGCGTATTGGCATGCTTTCCACCAGTCTGTCACATTGCAGTTGGGTGACTTTATGCCACTCCTGGCACAAATTTTGTTTGATGGCTTGTGAACAGCCATCTTCCTCTTGATCAAATTCCAAAAGTTTTCGATGGGGTTCAGGTCTGGAGATTGGGCTGGCCATGACAGGGTCTTGATCTGATGGTCCTCCATCCACACCTTGATTGAGCTGGCTGTGTGGCATGGAGCATTGTCCTGCTAGAAATAACAATTCTCAGAGTTGGGGAACATTGTCAGAGCAGAAGGAAGCATTTGTTCTTTCAGGATAACCTTATACTTGGCATGATTCATGCATCCTTCACAAAGACAAATCTGCGTAATTCCAGCCTTGCTGAAGCATCCCCAGATCATCACCGATCCTCCACCCAATTTCACAGTGGGTGCGAGACACTGTGGCTTGTAGGCCTCTCCAGGTCTCCGTCTAACCATTAGATGACCAGGTGTTGGGCAAAGCTGAATTTGACTGGTCAGAGATGACCTTACTCCATTGCTCTACGGTTCAATCCTTTTGGTCTTTTGCAGCCTGGCTCTTCTTTGCTTCTCATTGATGAAAGGCTTTTTTCTAGCCTTGCACAACTTCAGCCCTGCCCCTTTTTGTAGGTCACTTGATGTCGTCCTATGGTTGTTGAGTGACATTCGAATGAGTTGACGGTCATCTCGGTCAGTGGGCAGTCGTTTTTGCCCTCTGCCAGTCTGTAGCTTTGTTGTCCCCAATGTCTGTTGCTTGACCTTGTTCTTATGAACCGCCGTCTTTGAAATTTTCAGGATGGAAGCAACCTGACGCTCACTGTATCCCTCTGCCAGTAAAGCCAGAATTGAACCCTTTTCCTCACTCAAAGCTTTTCTTTTCAACTCTTTTGTCATGCTGAATAGTATTTTTTTTTATTCAAATTACCTTTGAGGTACTACATGCACTGTTTTTGCCATCCAGCTGGTCCTATTGCAAGAGGATAGTGATGACCACAGCAGTGGTTTTTAAGTAAAATGAGGTGTGCCTGTGTTGGAATTTAACAGACACTGGAATGGAATGGCTGCCATACATGTAGAGATGCTGATTTAAGAACAATTTGGAGTGGTCTCTTAATTTTTTCCAGAGCTATAGATTGGTTTATGATATTTGTGGCAAATCAGTATTGGCTCACTACACACATATAGTAATCTCAGTGTATGGCTCAAATATACTAGGTGTTTGGTATTTCGGTGTCCTTTGTTGTATAAACCCATTCCCAAAAAAGGTGGGATGCTGTGTAAAATGCAAATAAAAACAATGCAATGATGTGCAAATCATTTATCATTGTATTAAACTGAAAATTGGTCTGTTTTGGGGAAAAATACAAGCCCATTTCGAATTTGATGACAGCAACACATTTCAAAAACTTGGGACACGAGCAACCTTGCTCACTATGTCGTCAGATTTAGGGGTATTGAATTAAAACCCTCCTGACCAACCGTAAGTGGGGGGTAAGGCCACTGGAACAACAGGATAGCCCAGCTGCCACCACCTTGGTCCACCTGGTTTGGTCCGTAATGAGTCTGCTTTTCCCCACACACCACCAGGCCGAGAACAACAGTGGAATAACAATTGTCTTTATTGGTACACAACTTATCCAATAAATACATTCATAAAAACCACCATGGCCTTTGTGCCACTGCGAAGAACTCGTGGTCAGCAGTTTGTTCAAAAGTTTGTTTGTAGTTCGCAAATGAGAACAACCACAAGAACGGACTACATGCAGGTAAGCAAGCTAACTAGTTATCGAAAGATGGCGGACTTAAGTGATTACCTGAATCAAACCTCTGTTTTGGAAGGTGAGTTCATGAGCAACTGGGGGTTGGGAAAGTTCCAACCTCCAAAGGGTAAAATTCCCCCCGAACACTTTTTGAAATCTCTGTAATGCCTCTGGCTAGCTAGCCTTAATGTTACTTAACTGTCAATACCGTATCCTGTTGTAGCTCCCAACTAAAACTTCGGAAATGAAACAGATTCCAGAATCTATAAAAATGTTGAGGGAGGAGTAGAGGTAATTTCAAGGATTAAAACATGACAATTTACCTTTTTATGTGGAAAAAACATCAGTTATAATAAGTTATTATTCAAAAATATGATATAAAAATGTGAATGATGTATGTTTTATGCCATGCACGTTTTTTTCTCATCAGCAATTCAAGTTGTAAGCTCGAAATCCTCTTATTTCACTTAATGGTCTTTGTGCCCTAAACATTTTTGTGAAACCGAAAGCCAAATGGCCTTGCCCCTAAAATGACAAAATTCCAAGCCTGTCAGGGACACTACTTTAGTAGTAGAAGTGCTTTGTTTATACCCACTAGAATATTGTGATATACTCCTAGGAAGGGCACGCCCTATGCACTACACACACCCTAATAAATTGGCATATTCTGACAGCCAATGTTGCCAACTTAGCGACTTTGTCGCTATATTTTAGCTAGTATTCAGAGCCCTCTAGCGATTCTTTTAAAAAAAAAAAAAACTACTAGCAAAAAATCTAGCGACTTTAAGCACGTGTCGTTCTTACTCTTCTCAACGAGCAGCGGGTGCTGCCGTGGGCGCCTCCCCCGTCCCAAAGCACTCACAGATGTCCCAGTCCTCACGCAGCAGTCCCTCCCAGCTGCAGTCAGAGCAGATGTTCACCCCTCCACGTCCAGAGACTGCAAATTAATCGTGCATGCGAGAAGCCGCTGCTGGCTGATCCCGCCCTGGCTTACATTCAGGGCGGGATGTAAATGTAAAATGTTCTTTGTCTAAAATAAATAACTGCATTTGACTCACACAGCCTCAGCCATTTACTCACTTCGTCCACTGTCCAGGAATTGTGACATAAAAAAAACAAGAAGCGACAGAAGAAAGTTCATTTGTAGTTCTAAACGTATTTAGGGTGTTTTTTACTCACTTTTTGTCTCTCCCACGACGTTATTCCTCTCTTCTACAGCGTCCATTAAAATTACATGCACATGCCCAATTATGCAAATTATGATGACGTCATTTAGCGACTTTTAGGACAGCCAATAACTACCTTCCTTACTGAGGAGTTGGCAACACTGCTGACAGCAATACCACACCAGTTCATAATGTCATTCCATGCGATTCAGTCTACACAATAAATCATAATGCCCCAATATCCACCCAGTTTACAGACTAATCCCCCATCAAACATTTAATATCCCCCATACAAAAATAACACCAAATAATGATAGTCTTAAAAGAAACGAAACTTCACACGTTCCGGTGGCGCCGACGAGATCCCCTCGTCGGATGTTGGCGTCTTTTCCGTGGGAACAGTCCTCTAGTCTGGTTACTCACTCCATGGTAGACCGGCATCCCGGTCTCTTGAATAACTCCAAGTTAGCTCTGGTGCAGTCCGTATACCTCGACCCAGGTCCAACACAAACCTGTCCGTTTCAATAATGAAACCGGCCTTGCCCAGCCCCATATCAATATAGTCTGTTCCCCTGCAAGCTGACTTAATCAAGCATGAACGCACACGCACATTCACTATTAGAAGGCCTGCATCTTACCATCTTAGGTTACGTGTAGTTATGCATGGCTGGATCATTTCAGTGAGGTAAGTAGGAGCAAGTCCATGTATTGCTTTATAAGTTAACAATAAAAACATTAAATCAACCCTAGCCTTAAGAAAAGACTTTGACGTTTTTGTTCACAAACTTTATTTGTTCCTCTTTGCTGTAAAGATATACAATTTAATCAGTCAAAATCAGACGTTGACTTTGAATATTTAACTGAAGCTAACTAGTACAAAGCTGTTCAAAAAAATCATAGACAAATTCTTACACACAGCTAAACCTGACTGATTTAGGTTTCTGATTGTTCATAAACAATGCTCTTGGCAAATTTAGCCCAGACTGGCGGTGTGAGACTGTGCCCTCTGTGGTTTTCCTGTGAACCAACTCTACATTTATACTACTTATCTATTGAAACAATCCTCCAGTGGCCATATCCTGTAAGTCAGACTAACAGTGAGACTCTTTTTAAAATGACATTGTTCATCCCAGATATGGCGGCTGGACGTCTGTTTTTGGTCATCCTCATTTTCCGTGAGTCTTTCCTCCTATCTAAAATGTTCTTCACTCTTTCAGTCTTTGTCTTCAGGAATTCTTAACTTGTGAATCTCAAGACTATAGTGAGTGTGTCTTATTCCATTGATCATCATGTTGACGTGTTTTTCCCTTGTCATTATTTTACATTTTATTCACAGAAGAATGAAAACTGCTTGATATCAATGCCATACATACATTACAAGTTATTCTGCATTTATGTTTGAGTAGATGTTCTTATCTAGAATGATTTCCAGTTAGTCATTCATCTTAATATAGCTAGATGAGACAACTCAACCGAGTAATAGTAAATAGACCTTAATGAAGAAGCTCTCAGCAAAGTCAGTGCTATACTTCACAGCCTTTGATTACAAATTTTTTATAATGACACGATAATAATGACACATTTTATCATTTTTTTAGATACATTCCATTATGTCAAAACCAAATGTGAGTATGATGATTGAATTTAACCACAATTATTTTCCATTTGAACCATTTTGTTAACTCTGGTTTTACTGATAATGCTACCATCAATTTAGCGCATCTTTATCCAACGTAAAAAATCGTTCGATAAATATTCTGTTATCTAATAATATTTTAAATATTCTATTATCTAATAATCAATAGGGACAGATTTTTTATTCTAAACAAATACAATATACTTGGATGCTATAGTATCTATGGTTAGTTAAATTCTTCAGTACAAATGTGTTGTTTTGCAGTATATAAACAGTGTACTGGGGTTAACCACAGGGTAGATGGGTGGATGTCAGACAGGGCTGCCTTGTCTCTTGCTTTAGCAACTTCGGTTTTAAGATTTTTCTCCAGAGAAAGTTCTCCAGCATGTGTGCTGAGGGAAAACTTCCTAGTTGAGTGACCAGTGTGATAAGTTATAGATTGGTGAGATTGGAGGATATGTCTTCAACCTGAACCTGCTGTGAATAAGCATTTCATATTTTAATATGAATTTTCAATAAAAATTATTCCTCTGATCTCATAGTCCTCCCTCAGCCCAGTCTGACAATGAGTTCTACAGTCATCAGAGTCAGTTCAGCTGAGCTGTGAGATTTCTCCATTTGTATCTGAGCCGCAATGTCACTTCATCATAGAGAAGAAACAGAGCTCACACCCAGAGCACACTAACAGTATCAGCTACTCAACTGGGAAGAGTTCACTGGTTGTGAAAAGAATTACATGTTTCTACGTTGCAGTGACCTACTTCCCATCAACACACAGTGACCTTATCTCTTTGAGGATTCTGGGTAAGAGATTATCCACTGATCCAATAGATTCACTTTTAACAGTTTTTTTTTCTGAGATTGGTATCAATGATGAATATTCCAAATGTTAGCTTAGTAGAAATTGCAAATTTAAAATAGCAAAGGGAAAATGTAAATTTAAATTGTGTTCATTGTTATAGAAACTGTAAATCCATCATTAAATGAAATTATGTATTTTAGCTTAAGTTGAAGAAAATGGAACTTATACAACATAATATATATATTCTTATATTTCACAGATCCGGTCCTATTCAGTTTACAGAAACCAATGATTAGTGTCAGTCATAATGAGAAGGATGTCATCATCTCCTGTGAGATTCCTGGACCTGCTGGTAATGAGGACTCATGTAACCTATATGTTGGAGACCAGAGTCAACATCTCCTGAACACAAAGATCTGGAGGAAAAAATCATCCAGGTCCAAACAATGGTTCTGTCTGTTCACTGTGACTGAAGATGATCTGATCAGACATTTACAGTCAGTAGGGAGTCAGGAGGTGAGCTGTGACTACAGAGTGAGTTCAGGACCAAACTCTCTCTCTCCACGTAGTGACGGGTACAACTTTACAGGTCAGTGAACTTCTATAAAAATAAATCAGAGCTGTAAGTCTTCATGAGCTTATTTGTCTTATAGTTTACAATCACCTTAGTAACTACACTATATCTAATCAGACAAAACTAAAATGCTTTTAGATCTGCTGGGAAATCTCATCAGAGATCGAACATCTGAACAGATATCCTTTACAGCAGGTACACTGAACATTTCTGTTTGTTTCTTTTTTATTCAGCTAAAATGTCCAATATTATAATTTAAGTCAACTGGGTGGGACTTCCAGCTTTATTGTGACTTATAGACATATCCCTCCTGACTACCCAGTTGGATTCATGATCACCTAGTTGACTACAAAAAATGCAATAATACAGTAGGTGCTAGAAAGGGACAATAGGAATGAGTTCCCTTTCTCTATGGTCCTCTATGAAGAGACCACCTAAAACAATGTTTATGTACATTCTGATTAGGGTAATTTACTTAAATGAAGGAATACCAACATTCTTGTGTAATCAGATACAAAAGTAATTTTATTGCAGATTTGATAGCTAGTGCTACTTTGATCCCCAAAACCCCATTGAGGCCAACTACCAGTAAGTAATACATCTGGTTTGCAATTACAATAATTTCATTCACATATAGTCTCTAAAGCTCACTTTCACCAGGTTCAACCTCTTCTTTGACCCCCACAGCAACAACATCAGGTGTGTTGGCTACTACTTTTTATGATTTTCTTTAAAGATAAAACTCTTTATTGATGGTGTGCCTTTTTCTTAAAAAGATCTAGGCCAGTTTGGAACCCTTGATGCCCCAGTAAATGGGGATCAGAGAAAAGCAGCTTAGACCACTGGATCACCCTAGACTGGCTGACTTGACCATGTGACTAGATAATGAAGAGGTGTTATTAACTGGTTCTGGAAAGGAGGCTGTTTAAAGTATTCAGCAAGAATCTGTGCAGACTTTTTAATGGATTTCCCTTAAACATGCTATAATACAAATGATCATGATTTTTCAAATCCAACCAGCGTAGGTTGCCACCTTAAAAGCCTTAATGCAGAGTCCCTTCATTATCCACATCAAAGCAACCCTTACAGACTGAAATCAAGTATTTCAGAAAATCATAAATGTTACGACATTAAACGTAATTAAATTTGGCACATATTACATTGTCCATTTTCTCACAAGTTACTCATTTGCGTCACGGACTACCAAAATCCAACATGATGTATTTTCCACTGTTTAGAATTTTAAGAAAAATAACATGCTACTCCAAATGGTAGCTAATGAAAAAGTATCTCAAAAGAGATTTGACATCATCAAAATTACACTGATTGGCCCAAGAGGGGTACCACAATCTTTGAGGGGAAGGATGTTTCTTGTTCCCTTATTTTGTAAAATCAGATCAAATGTCCTTGTTTTGAACCAGGTTGGACAGTTATGCTGCTTTGACAAATGACATCCCCAAAGAGAACAACTGAAGGTAAGTATGGCTTCTAGATTTTAGTGTAATAAGTTTAGTTGTGTTGACCTTTTGATGAACCACTTCTCTTTGGTATGGGATGGAAGGCAAGTGATGACAATCTGTCACTTTAAAATCCATAACCAGTAGTAACCACAAACATCTACTATATATGAAGGTTGACTTACCTAACATTCACTTTTTCAAATAACATTTTTCTTTAGCTAGCTACAATACTTAATCTGTTGTCTAAAGCTAGTTGAATTCTATAGGTGTGCTAAATGTGTTATACTCATATCTGCAGTTGTATTTCTCTTATCTCACTTGATACTCTTACTAAGATTTATTTGTGTTTGGTAAACATAGAAGTGTGCTTTATATGCAAGTAAAGGCTGTAACTCAAGGTTACTGTGCTACTTAGAGGCCATCTCAATGCTTATCTTCACGTGCATTACTATCCCTTCATGCAGTTACACTACCTTTGGAAAATTTGGGGGCACTTAGAAATGTCCTTGTTTCTGAAAGAAAAGCTAGTTTTTTGTCCATTAAGATAATGTAAAATTGATCAGAAATACAATGTAGACATTGTTACTGTTGTAAATGACTATTGTAGCTGGAAACGGCTGATTTTCAATGGAATATCTACATAGGTGTACAGAGGCCCATTATCAGCAACTATCACTCCTGTGTTCCAATGGCAAGTTGTGTTTGCTAATCCAAGTTTATCATTTTAATAGGCTAATTGATCATTAGCAAACCAATATGTGATTATGTTAGAACCTCTGAAAACTGTTTTGCTGGTTAAAGAAGCAATAAAACTGACAAGTTGAGTATGTGGAGCATTAGTGTGTTACAGGCACAAAATGGCCAGAATCAAGGAACTTTCTTCTGAAACTCGTCAGTCTATTCGTCAGTCTTGTCTATTCTTGTTCTGAGAAAAGAAGGCTATTCCATGCAAGAAATTGCCAAGACACCAAAGATCTCGTAAAGTTTGTCTTCTTATAATCTACAATATTTCTTGGTTGTTTAGTAAAGCGAGTAACACCCCTATCAAATGTGCCTCATTACAAAAAAAAAGAGGTGAATATTTTATTGAGTAGAGAGTCTGTTCTCCAACATGCAACAACTGTACTAAAAACAATTCCTCTAATTAGTAAAATAAATCAATATGAGAATCTGATAACAAGAATAGCAGTTATCTAGTTGTCAGTACTGAGAAGATGCTTTACAAGTAATTAATGTATAGGGGCCATATGAAATCCCACATACTTTGTGGTGTAAATATCAGCACATTCCAAATGCAGTCCCTGGGAGTTCTAATTCTAAATGGGCTGATTTCTGAAAGTCATCTGAAATGCAAAAATATTGTCCTTGATTATTTCTAGAATGTTTTGGCTGAAACAATTTAAAACCAATTAAAAGTATGTGAGCGAAAAGAGGAGCAATCAAGCTTAATTTATCTTAAGCGTGGAGCAGATTTCCAAAGTGTCGGCATGGTACTCTCCAATTTTGCTCTCATACTAATCAGCCATGTACTTTGGGTTACCTACTTGCAAAATGATATAGTAGCTTACATAATCACAAGGTTGTTTGGGTGTTAGTTAAATAAATTTGAAAAATAGTAATGATTTAAGATGTTTTGGCAGTTTTTTTTTCAGAGAGTGTGGAACGATTTTTAGCACAGCATAACCATGTACCCAGAGGTGTGCTCAAAGGCTGCTCCTTGAGCTACGAGTCGGACTTCTGACCCAAACCATAACCCTTACATTGGACTTCACAATGGTCCCCCAGAGAACATTTCTAAGGAGCTGATGACAACAATTCTGAATGTTCATAGGACGTTTCTCTATTTGTGGGTGTAACCCCATTCAAAAATATGCTCCACCTAGAAAACACCTAGATGTGAATAGTTTATTGATTACATCATCACATTAAGATAGCTCATTGTATAATCAGATCCAATTACTTTTCTTTACACCAGGTTCGACTGTTCTACTTTGACAACTGGCAGTCCACAGATTTTCTCAGAATTGAAAGTGAGTGTGGCCAAATGTTGAACTAACAGTGGATTTCTGCTAGTCCCGCTTACCACTAGCAGAAATACACACTTAGTTCCAAATCCCACCAGTAGAGGGCGACATAGACCGTGTCATGAAGTTCATTGTCAGAGAACTGTCAATGCAAGTGCCATAAATGTCCACAGATCAAGGTAGTATCCACTTTAAAAAATCAATTGGAGCTGTTAATAAACATTCTCTTACTGGTTTGTGCACAGGAGGTCAAAGCTCCCCAAAAAGTTGTGTGGAAGCCAACCAAGAGAGCGGTTTGGTTAAGTACAGTATCCTTCTCTGGCTGACTACCTGTATTTTCAGAAACATTTAACCCTGTGAAGCCTGATACGTGATAGAAATCTAAAGTCAGAACTCTTTAAGGCAGGTAAGGTAGAGATCAAAATACTCTTTAACACAAATACAGTTTATTAATATTTGCAAATAGAGACAGACACTAACTCAAGATCAGTGACAGTCTGTCTGCCGTACAGTTCAGAAACACCTTTTGTATGAACAAGGTGTGACAACATCTCACAAAATAACTGACCTTTGAGCAACACATGACTAAGGTCTCAATCAGCCTAGTTTTGTTCCTTTGATTAGTTTAGCTCTGTATTAGCACATCTTTTATTTTCCTACTGTGTGAATACATGGACTCAATACTTTACAATCAACACAAAGGTAGCTGGTGATTTTTCACTCTCCTATAAAATGGTATAATTAATCAATACATCAGCTCAGTAAACTTCCACAATACACATCAAATAATATCAAGAAAATTCTATTTTTTGTAAACCTATGTGTTCATTGGACCCTTTGACAAAATAATAAAAATATAATTTACATATATGATATTTTTTGTATCATAGTGGTTTCATCAGGCATCTATGGCAATTTATTGATCACAACAATGTTTATTTTAGAAACACAAACATTTCTTGTTCATTGCATTTGGACCATTTGCGTCCAGTTCTTGAGAGGATAGTGGTCTGCCAGACTTGATTTTGCCACTTACTGCGTTTGTGAGAGGAGAGAAGGGCCAACAGAAGCCTGAAACCTTCGCAAGGTCATGGGTTTCATCCGGGGCCTTAGTTTCTTCTGGTGTCTTTTGTAGCGGTTCCATGCATTGATGACTGCCACTGTGACAGTGTGCCACCAAATGTACATACACTGTCTTCGGGATTTGAAGCTGATCTTGTGAAGTGCACGCGGCATATCAAGGTCAAGTTCAAAGTTGAAAGTTTATCAAATGCACCGAATAAAACAGTGTCATCCAGCACAATGGCATTCTTGTGACATGGCACACGACATCTACATAGTAAGAATCAAGAAATATATAAGGCAAAAATATAGCAACACCAATATAGTCAACATGAACTTGTTTAACGTTTCAACAACAGCTGTCATTTTATCAGACAAAAACAATGTGTTCTCCTAACACTTGACTATTCTTATGTATTGATGCTGCTTTCTAAAAAGAAAAGTTTCTCAAATAATACTTTAATTTGAAACTCTGGTGGAAGTCCTATACAGTCGTGCTCAAAAGTTTGCATACCTTTGGAGAATTGGTAAAATACAGCTCTGGAAAAAATTAAGAGACCATTCTTAATTTTTCTTAAATCAGCATATTTACATGTATGGCAGCCATTCCATTCCAGTGTCTGTTAAATTCCAACACAGGCACACCTCATTTTACCTGATGATTACCTGAACCAATGAGGAAAAGTATAAAAACCACTGCTATGTCCATCACTATCCTCTTGCAATAGGACCAGCTGGATGGCAAAAACAGTGCAAGTAGTACCTCAAAGGTAATTTGAATAAAAAAATAACTATTCAGCATGACAAAAGAGTTGAAAAGAAAAGCTTTGAGTGAGGAAAAGAAGGGTTCAATTCTGGCTTTACTGGCAGTGGGATACAGTGAGCTTCAGGTTGCTTCCATCCTGAAAATTTCAAAGACGGCGGTTCATAAGAACAAGGTCAAGCAACAGACATTGGGGACAACAAAGCTACAGACTGGCAGAGGGCAAAAACGACAATCCACTGACCGAGATGACCATCAACTCATTCAAATGTCACTCAACAACAATAGGATGACATCAAGTGACCTTCAAAAAGAATGGCAAACAGCAGCTGGGGTGGAGTGCATGGCGAAGATGGTTCAAAACAAGCTCCTAGGGGCAGGGCTGAAGTCGTACAAAGCTAGAAAAAAGCCCTTCATCAATGAGAAGCAAAAAAGAGCCAGGCTGCAAAAGACCATAAGGATTGGACCGTAGAGCAATGGAGTAAGGTCATCTTCTCTGACCAGTCAAATTTTCAGCTTTGCCCAACACCTGGTCGTCTAATGGTTAGACAGAGACCTGGAGAGGCCTACAAGCCACTCTGTCTTGCACCCACTGTGAAATTTGGTGGAGGATCGGTGATGATCTGGGGATGCTTCAGCAAGGCTGGAATTGGGCAGATTTGTCTTTGTGAAGGACGCATGAATGAAAGTACAAGGTTATCCTGGAAGAACACCTGCTTCCTTCTGCTCTGACAATGTTCCCCAACTCTGAGAATTGCTTTTTCTAGCAGGACATTGATTTCTGAACTCCTCCTAAGTTAAAACATTAGTATTTTGTTGTTGAAAAATGAATATGAATTTGTTTTCTTTGCATTATTTGAGGTCTGAAAACAATGCATTTTTTTTAGTTATTTTGACCAGTTGTTATTTTCTACAAATAAATACTCTAAATGACAATATTTTCATTTGGAATTTGGGAGTAATGTTGTCAGTAGTTTATAGTATAAAACAAAAATGTTCATTGTACTCAAACACATACCTATGAATAGTAAAACCAGAAAAACTGATAATTTTGCAGTGGTCTCTATTTTTTCCAGAGCTGTATGTACCATTTGTAAAGAAAACATGAGTGAGCAGGCAAAACACGTCTTTTATTTCTCATTCAACTGTAGGTCATAACAGAATGGCACAATCATGAAACAAAACATGGCAACAAAGATAAAAATGAACAGACCCCTGTTCAAAAGTCTGCACACCCTTAGTTCTTAATACTGTGTATTGCCCCCTTTAGCATCAATGACAGCGTGCAGTCTTTTGTAATAGTTGTCTATGAGGTCCCGAATTCTTGCATGTGGTATAGCTGCCCATTCGTCTTGGCAAAATGCCTCCAGGTCATGCAAAGTCTTGCGTCGTCTTGCATGAACCGCACGTTTGAGATCTCCTCAGAGTGGCTCGATGATATTAAGGTCAGGAGACTGTGATGGCCACTCCAGAACCTTCAACTTTTTCTGCGGTAACCACTGGAGGGTCAACTTGGCCTTGTGCTTAGGGTCATTGTCTTGCTGGGAATTCCAAGAGCATCCCACGCGCAGTTTTCATACAGAAGAATGCAAATTGTCTGCCAGTATTTTCTGATAACATGCTGCATTCATCTTGCCATAAATTTTCACAAGATTCCCCGTACCTTTACAGCTCACACACCCCCACAACATCAGTGAGCCACCACCATGCCTCACAGTGGGGATGGTATTCGGTTCACTATAGGCCTTGTTGAACACTCTCCAAACATAGCGCTTATGGTTGTGAACATAAAGCTCTATTTTGGTCTCGTCACTCCAAATTATACTGTGCCAGAAGCTGTGAGGCGTGGCAAGGTGTTGTCGGGCTTATTGTCACCGGGCTGTTTTGTGGCATTGGCGCAGTAAATGCTTCTTTCTGGCAACTCAACCATGCAGCTCATTTTTGTTCAAGTATCATCGTATTGTGCTCCTTGAAACAACTACACCATCTTTTTCCAGAGCAGCCTGTATTTCGCCTGACGTTACCTGTGGGTTTTTCTTTGTATCCCAAACAATTCTTCAATTCTTGCAGTTTTGGATGAAATCTTTCTTGGTCTACCTGACCTTGGCTTGATATCAAGAGATCCCCAAATTTTCCACTTCTTAATAAGTGATTGAACGTAGTGACTGGCGTTTGCAAGGCTTTGGATATCTTTTTACATCCTTTTCCATCTTTATAAATTTCCATTACTTTGTTACACAGGTCTTTTGACATTTCTTTTCTACTCCCCATGGCTCAGTAACTAGCCTGCTCAGTGTATCCACGTGAGAGCTAACAAACTCATTGACTATTTATACACAGACACTAATTGCAATTTAAAAAGACACAGGTGTAGGAAATTCACCTTTAATTGCCATTTTCACCTGTCTCTGTCACCTTGTGTATCTGCAACAAGGCCAAACATTCAAGGGTATGTACATTTTTGATCAGGGCCATTTGGGTGATTTCTGTTTTCATTATGATTTAAAAAGGAGCCAAACAACTATGTGATAATAAATGGTTTTAATTGATCACTATCCTTAAACAAAATACACTTTCTGTATTTTTATTATTCTGAAAAAATACATATTTCAAAAATCAAGGCCAAAATATGACAATTTCTGCCAGGGTATGCAAACTTAATGAGCACAACTGTAAGTTCTTCAAGGAAAAATGTTAAAGGGAATTATAAATACCTATTGATACTGTAAAAGGACCAGTATTCCGATAGCCCTTTTGTATTGTGGGATGATGGGAAAATAAACAAGTCAAAGCCAGGACGGATGGTTTTAGTCATTATCTGGTATTTTATATGAAGCAAAATCAAAACAGATCTTTATGACTGGGGGATCAAATACAGCCATAGATCACGGAAATGTAAATATATTTCTCAACCAATTCAAAAAGGGCTTGATAGAAAAACATCTCCAAACATTTATGCATTTATGCATATAACAAGAAGGTGTTCTTTTTACCTTTTTAATGGTTCTTGGAAGAACTTATAGGGGTTCCCCAAAGTTTCAATATGTAGAACCCCGAAATGACTCTCCATTAACATTTTATATTCATGTGATTAACACATAATGAAGTCTACCAGTGTCCCACAATGAAATTATTATGGCTTGCAGCAGTGGGTGTGGCTTCTGGAGTGGACGTTTTCCTGGTGGGATTGACAGTTGTCTGTCTCTGTAGGAAGACCAGTGAGTACTTCAAATACTGAACGTTATTAAATCATTTGCAGATATGTATGAAAGACCAAACCTGACAAAATTATAAATAAACAAATGTATCAATAAATATATTTATACATAAAAATATAATAATAAATGTATTAATCAATATTATTTCCCTATTTATTTAATTCCTTGATAATTTTTCTCATTCATTTATTTTTATATTCAGTTCCATAATCTTATATTTCTATATATATTTATTTCTCTATTCATTTATTTACGAATTATTTTCTGTAATTTCCTTGAGCTAATGAGGGGGTGGGACTTTAATAGCCAGACATAGCAATCAAGCCCAGAGCAGCAGATAGAATTAGTGTGAAGACGATGAGTGCTGTTTTAGATCCTTGGCACAACCCCATTTTGCCAATCACTATTCCTAGTTTAAGCACATGCATCGGAAATAAATATATACAGAAATATAAGATTATCGAAATTAATATAAAAATAAATAAATACAGAAATTAATGATCAATTAATTAAATTAATAGGGAAATAATATTGACTTATACATTTATTATTATATTTTTATGTATGAATATATTTATTGTTATAAGTATTTTTTTATTTCGGCAGGTTTGGTCCTCCATAGACATGCACCTTTCTCATTAATGTAAATGCCTATGACTTAACTCCATCTATTCCCATTGATTCTATTCTAGAGACAAAGTTATATTCACTAATAACCTCATTTGTTTTACAGAAAGAAACAAATCCCAGAGGTATTTCCCTTGTGGATATTTTATTATGCAGCTTTTAATCAAACTTTTCTTCAGTGTTGTTGTCAATGATATGATAAAAATGTTTTCTAACAAAAACCTATTCATGCATTTTTTCTTCTAGTAGACCTCAAGCCCAACAGGACAATCATAACCAACGTATGGACCAACAAAAACAGTAAACACCACACACTACTATGACTGCTATACTCATGTAAACACTATAGATCAATTAGCATATCATTTCTGTTGTAGAAATTGTGATGGGAACCATGTGGAGTGGAGGCATGGTGTATTCTGGGGATGACAGACGGTGTTCTGTCATCCCCTCTGTACTGTCTACATTCATGCCTTCAGGTGAGTCCAAACAGGTTGACTTTTTTTTTAAATTATCCATTGAAGCATTTCTAGGGTTTATGTGACAGGAAATGTAGAGCATCTATCCTCACAAAGCAATGGGCTGGATTCAAACCAATTAGGCAATATATGTGCGCTGGAGGCAGCAGTATAGACCACTGGATCCTCCTTGGCTACATAGTAACTAAGTGGCCTCAAATTATTTTTTTAAATGAAAATGGTGGGGCTGTTGTTTCTGGCTGTAATATAATTGCTACATTTACAGTCATTGTTGCATTTCGTTTTTACTAGATGGTATTTTGGCTCAAACAAATTGCTATGCAAATATTTGGTCTTGACTTAGACAACCTGGTAAACTGTGGGTCCTGAGACCAAACCAGTTGAGGAGCAGTGAGTTAGATCATGAGAACAGAGCTCTAAATAATAAGCGACTTATATATTATATCATGTTACTTTTACTTTGTGTTCTGCTGGTATGAATGCACTTGGAAAAGAACAGAATTTGATTGAGCATCAATCAATCAAATTTATTTTAGCAACACCTTTCCCAAAAAGTTGGGAAGCTGTGTAAAATGCAAACAAAAACAGAATGCAAAAATGTGCAAATCATTTACCCCTATAATTAACTGAAAATAGTACAAAGACTCCATATCAAATGTTGAAACTGAGAAATGTTATTGTTTTTAGAAAAATACATCCCCATTTGTAATTCGATGCCAGCAACACATTTCAAAAAAGTTGGGACAGGGGCATGTTTACCATTGTGTTGTGTCACCTCTTGTTTTAACAATACTCTATAAGCGTTTGGGAACTGAGGAGACCAATTGCTGTAGTTTTTAAAGTGAAATGTTTTCCCATTCTTGCTTGATATAGGATTGCAGCTGCTTATCTGTTCAGGGCCTCCTTTGTCGCATTTATTGTTTCATAATGCGCCAAATGTTTTCAATTTGTGACAGGTCTGGACTGCAGGCTGGCCAGTTTAGCACCCAGACTCTTTTACTATGGAGCTATGCTGTTACGTGCAGAATGTGGTTTGGCATTGTCATGCTGAAATGATCAATGCCTTCCCTGAAAAAGACGCTGTCTGGATGGCAGTACATGTTGCACCAAAACCTACATATATTGTTCAGCATTAATGGTGCCTTCACAGGAGGGCAAGTCCCCCATGCCATATGCACTAATACACCCCAGTACCATCACAGATGCTGGCTTTTGAACTGTGCGCTGATTAGAAGCCGGATGGTCCCTCTCCTCTTTAATGCGGAGGATGCAGCATCCATGATTCCCAAAAATAATTTCAAATTTTAATTGGTCAGACCACAGGACAGTTATCCACTTCACCTCAGTCCATCTTAAATGAGATCGGGCCCAGAGAAGGTGGTGGCTTTTCTGGAACTTGTTTATATATGTGACAGAATTCAGGAACGGGGGCTTATGACACATGTCACTACTTTCAGGAGAGCCGTTTGTAAGAAGAAAAACATGTTCTGGGACATTTAGTCTTTTTTGCAGAAATGCCTTCTTGAAGATGTGAACATTAATGTCACTAAATAACAAACTAGTATGTGAAGTGTAAATACGAATACAATTTAAAACTCAAACCCTGTTTTAACCAGTGGAAAATACAGGACTTTTCCTGCTAGACATGATAGGCTGAAATAATGAAGGAGCTGGACATGTTGACATACTGAGTTCTGATTGGTGTGCCAAGTCACCGCCTTCTGTCATAACACATGTTTAGTAGAATTGCAACCCCAGGTTTTTCAAAAACGTAAAACTGTGATTGTTTGCTACAGCTGTGAACCACATCGCTGCCCTGAATATAGCTGGTATTATCAACAAATCTCAAGTGGTGACACACTACTTTCTGAAGTAAAATGATGCCATGACTCAGAAGATTAATCTGACAATGATGAAGAAATCCCAGACTTGGATACTGTTAAAAATGTTAATGCAAAATTGAGGCACTTCATTGCAGTGCCAATGGTGGGAAAAAAAACACTGGCTCGTCTGGTATGAAACTGTCCAGTTTTCCAGTCTTTTGTTGCCCCTGACACAGCTTTTTTGAAACTGGCATCAAATTCAAAGTGGGCATTTGTTCAAGAAACAATAACATTGCTCAGTTTTAACGTTTGATATGTTGTCTTTGTACTATTTTCTCTGACTATCGGGATAAATGATTTTCCCATCATTGCATTCTGTTTTTCTTTACATTTGACATAGCGTCCCAACGTTTCTGGAAACGGGTTTGTATAAAGCCCTTTTTATATCAGCATTTGTCATAAAGTGATTTTACAGACACCCAGCCTGGAACTCTAAAGAGCAAGCAACAAAAGTTAAATTGATAGTTTGTCTAAGAATCATATTTATCTAAAAATTCACTTACCAAAAGTTAGTCCAGAATGGACATAGAGTAATTTTTTCCAACCAATTATTATTCAGCTCTTTTCCTGGATGTAATTAGCATTCTTAGCATCATGCAAATTCTTGAATGGAAACGGTTCGTCCCACTACAGCAAAGCTGCATTGCAAGCGGAAAACTACTCCAAAACACCACAAACTAAGACTAGTGGCGTTGTTTAACTCAAAGAACGTGACAATGTTGGATTCCTCGAAAAATTATAAGTTTAACAACATATATGTCATTTAAAATAAATGGGTTCTTCCTGTGTTTACCGGTTCTGTTCACATTTGCATCAATCAGTGCGTTCTTTTGGGAAGAGGAGATGTGTACGTCACAGTAAACAAAAGTTAGTATTTGATAGCTAGGAAGCAAGTTACCTATTTCGTCGATGATATTCACCAAAGGACAGTCAACGTTTTCTTGTCTGAGAGACAAGGGAAAATAAATAAATCCGACCAGGAAGAAGACTTTTTCCGGAGGATAGAACCTTACTTGTTCGAACCAGAATACACAGAGAATGAATTGACCGAGCTAGGGGCTAGAACAGCAGCTGGCAATGGGGGAGATGGTGAACCAGTTAACCAGTTAATCTCCAACCCTTGGCCAGAATGTCCGAAGTTGAAAAGGAAGGTTTTAGTGAGGAACAGAAGGGTTAAAATTAACAGACCACTGCAAATTCAACGCTTCTGTACCTCACTCAAAACTTTCCTTTTAAACTTTTTTGGAAAGGAAAGAAAAATGCAGTGGTCTCTTAATTTTTTCCGGAGCTGTATACTCAAATTGGACTTGACACCAAAAGCGAGCACATCAGCTTGTACAGCGCAGAAACGAAGATTCATACGTCATGTAAGGGGCGTTTTCTTTTATCTGAAACGGGTACAGAAGCTTCGTAATGACCTGTCTTGCTAGAAATCTCGAGGCGCGTACCGAAGCGTCACTTCAAGCATCCCATCACTAGTGGCTGTAGGAAATAGTTTGTTAGTGCTGGTTTGGATTGACCAAATTCCGCCGGTTTTTTGGTCAGTGTACAGTTGATGATTGATGCTACCGCGACAGATTACTAAATATAGTTTAAAGTGGTTTGGAGTAATTTTCCGCTTGCAATGCAGCTTTGCTGTAGTGGGACAAACAGATTCCATTCATGAATTTGGACGATGCTAAGAACGCAAATTACAGCCGGGTACATAGCTGAATAATGGATGGTTGGAAAAAATTACTATATGTCCATTCTGGACTAACTTTTGGTTAGTGAATATTTAGATAAAAATGATTTTTAGACGAACTATCCCTTTAATGCACAGTGGCTATGAGAAATTCTCTGGTAGGGTCCAAAAATAGGAAGAAACCTATAGAGGATCCACATTCTGAGGGGTGACCAGACTTCTTCTGGCGGTGCTGGGTGAAGATTATCAGAGTACATATTATTTTGGGCCACGTCAATGATTTTGCATGATCAGATGACTAGCAGGTCAATAAAAGCAAGTGGGCTTTGACCAGAGTCCTTAAACAGGATCCAAGTCTGCAGCATAACCAGGTAAACTAGGACAGGGACAGTCAGGTGGGGTGTGGGCAGGGGCCACAGGAATCATCCAGTAGCATTCTGATTGAGCAACGCATCTTAGGGAACTTCGGACAGTGACAAGTTTGAGTCATTTGGGCCAGGTAGTTCTGAACCGTTGTCCAAGTGCTCATGTCCTCCTAAGGTCAACAAGGACACCAGGAATGTTAGAGAGAGCATTCCTAGGATTCAAAAGGATACCTAAGCATACTATTTCCCCGTCCTGAAGGCGACGTAATAACTAGGAGGTGCCCTGACATAGTCGACCGTCCTCCCAGGGGGACATGCAATCCCCAGGGCTAAACTTAATAGAAAATTGCAGTGTTATAACTAGGGATTGGCCAAACAACACTTAATCATAAAAATTGTCGAAGAGATGAGTCTTTAAGGTTGAGACTGATTCTGCGTTTTTGGCACATTTAATTCTACACAGATTCATTGCTCTGTCTTGTCTTGCATTTAGTTTCACATTCACACACCTCTACATTGTTGATTGTAGCAATTCACTAATCCGATACTGGTATTAGAACTCTGTCCAATACTGGCTAAAAATTCAGAAACATTTTTTGCAATAAGAAGTCTGTAGTGAGCTGATACTAAGAAACAGATTGTTCTAACATTGTGACATGAGTTGTTTATGATGGGCAGACTGAAAACATATGGGTTATGCCTTGTGAACCCTTGAACAACCACAATAATCATCTGGAATTACTTAAAACTTGAAACAGACACTAGTAAAAATGGTAGCTGCAAACTTTGCAAAGCAAGTGTTTCGAGGGGTGACAGTAGAAAACCTAGCTACATGACACCTGCTAGCTAATGCTAACTAAGTTAGGTAGCGTAGTTTAGCTTGCTCCAGGCTAATTGAGAATACAATTCTTAATTGTGTGATGTCTAATCTCCCAATCCGTTCAGATTCATAGAAAAATAGCAAATCTATCTGGTACAGTGGATATAAAAAGTCAACACACCCCTGTTCAAATGCCAGGTTCTTGTGATGTAAAAGAATGAGACAATGATAAATCATGTCAGAACTTACTCCACCTTTAATGTGACCTATAACGTGAACAATTCAATTGAAAAACAAACTGAAATCTTTGAGGGGGAAAAATAAAAAACTCAATTGTTAACCTGGTTGCATAAGTGTGCACACCCTTAAACTAATACTTTGTTGAAGCACCTTTTGATTTTATTACAGCACTCAGTCTTTTTGGGTAGGAGTCTAATAGCATGGCACATGTTGACGCGGCAATATTTGCCCACTCTTCTTTGCAAAAGCGCTCCAAATCTGTCAGTTTGCGAGGACATCTCCTGTGCACAGTCCTCTTCAGATAACCCCACAGATGTTGAATTGGATTCAGGTCTGGGCTCTGGCTGGGCCATTCCAAAACATTAATCTTCTTCTGGTGAAGCCATGCTTTTGTGGATTTGGATGTGTGCTTTGGGTCGTTGTCGTGCTGAAAGGTGAACTTCCTATTCATCTTCAGCTGTCTAACGGACGCCTGAAGGTTTTGTGACAAAATTGCCTGGTATTTGGAACTGTTCATAATTCCCTCCACCCTGACTAAGGCCCCGGTTCCAGCTGAAGAAAAACAGCCCCAAAGCATGATGCTGCCACCACCATGCTTCACTGTGGGTATGGTGTTCTTTGGGTGATGTGCAGTGTTCTTTTTGCGCCAAACATCCCTTTTGGAATTATGGCCAAAAAGTTCAACCTTGGTTTCATCAGACCATAACACATTTTCCCACGTGCTTTTGGGGGACTTGATGTTTGTTTTTGCAAACTTCAGCCGGGCTTGGATGTTTTTCTTTGTAAGAAAAGGCTTCCATCTTGCCACCCTACCCCATAGCCCATTCATATGAAGAATACGGGAGATTGTTGTC
>JACXGI010008201.1:0-34348 GCA_016801175.1 Esox masquinongy
TGGAGGGACGTGGGGGGGTGGAGTGGCGTGGGGGGGTAGAGTGGCGTGGGGGGGTGGAGGGGCGTGGGGGGGTAGAGTGGCGTGGGGGGGTGGAGTGGCGTGGGGCCAGTGGAGGGGCAGCAAAGGGAGAGAAGACTCACAGTGCTTTTCCACTGATCACTTTCCGTGTGTTGGATGTATTTGATCTATAAGAAATACTGAGAGTTTCCAAAGCTGTGGGGACAAAGAAGATTGTTTTTAGATTAGAGGGCCTATATACAGTATAGAGTAAAATGAGAAACTGAAAATGCACCTGCCACGCATACGCCATCAGACAAAAATAGTCGGAACTGGGTAATGTTATTCACATTCTGCATACTCTTCCCTATCATTCACGGTTGGACAAAACTGTGCGATGAAACAATGCAAGCTACGTTCTGCACGTCCTACTGAATCTAGATCACAGTAATCTTCAATATATTTCTGGCTCCCCACACCCTGATGGGGACAGAAATACAGTCAAGGACCATTGATGATCCTGCTGCTAAAAATGCCCCGGTGAGCATGGACGTGTGTGTGTGTGTGTGTGTGTGTGTGTGTGTGTCTGTCAGCAGAGGTGAGGTCTGGAAGAGCTGAACACTGGCCCTCCCTATCAGACTCTTTGTTGTGGTAATCAATCATTCTCCCAGCATTCATAACAGTCCCGCTCCACACCGTCCCACACTGGAGCAGCCATGAATGAACCATAGAATGAACACACACTGAGGACATAATGAGATGGAGAAACAAAACTCATCGTCTGCTAAGGTCAGACCAGACGTAATGCAACTGCAACCTTGGCTTACACTGACGGTCTTTCATGTATCCATGGATTGGTTGTATAGATACAGTTAAAAATACTGTGTTGCCGCTACCTGTATTTACATTCTGAAACAATATATTAATATACATTCCGTTCCCCTATATTTTATTTCTCAATTTATAATGGCCTTCTTGACCATGGTGTAGAAAACCCCATCTCAGTGTCACTTGCACAAAGTAATCGTTACAGATGCTCACATGTGTAGTATGTGATTAATGTAGGTTCTGTACATAAATATGACACAAATTTGCAAACATTGTTGTACTTGGTATGACTAACTTGCTAGGGGACTAGTAAGTTAATACCATGAGGCCAGGGATATACAACAGATGTAAAAGTATTTGTCCATATTTTGTTGTATTACGTGGTAGGATTAAAATGTTTTAAACTGTTTTTTTAATCTATTATCTATCTACATAAAACATTATGTTTTTGCCTGAGCTGTGTGATGTAGTGCCTTATAGACTTGACTAGACTTACTGTTGTTGGTGCCAGACAGGTCAGAGATGCTGAAACCCTGATGGTCCCTTTCCACTCCACCCTCGCCCTCTATTTCCGCAAATGTCCCAAAGTTGAAGGAGTGAATCTGATGTAGGGTGTAGGGTCTCTCCACTGCAAGGTGGAATCCATTAATCTTTTTCTATTTTTGAGCTTGCACAATATAACAGAAAAAATGGACAGGTGTGCCAAATGATATGACAAATGCATTTGTTATTATCTGATTTCAAGACTTGGCACATGCAAAAAACAACATACCTCACAAGTCAAATGATTGTTAGTCAGGTTTTTCCCTTCAAAAACAATAGGAGGCATTTGCTTGTTCTATTAATTAAAAGTGGAACATGTAGTGCATTAATTAAATTGATGGGTTTATTAATCCCCATGCAGCTCTCTGCAAGTCAACCTCTGAGATTAGTCATCAACAGGGACATGGAAGGGCAGTCTGAGCACTGGTTTGAGATTCACAGAGATTTTATATGAGTTGTGCTGTCTGACCAAAGCCTGCTCAGATAGTTCACCCAAATATAAAATGGCACATCGATGTCTTTACCCTGATTCCACTGATTCCAAATGCTGGGATTTTAGTATTTGAGGTACAAAACCTATCCAGAAAAGTCCAGAACAAATAACATAATTTCTCACACATCATTTCCAAATTGTCCAAAAGTATCTGAAATTGATTGTGACGCTCCACAAAGTCCCTTATAGATGATTTGAACAAGATTCCTGAAGAATGCTTAGACTTTTACCATTACTGGAATGGAATTTGTTTCACAAATGCCACATGATCATGGTTTTGATATTTTATTTCAGTCCATTTTATATTAAAACGTTTCTAACGGGCTTTGTTGAGCTTTAAAAACACATTTTAAATACTTTTGGATGATTTGGACATGATGCGCAAGAACATTTAACATAGGTCGCTGGATGGGTTTTGTGCCAGAAATGCTAAAATACTAACATGTATTCTTGTCATATTTTGTCCATAGGCTGCTTATAGGGTCAGGACAGTAATGTACCATTTTGAAATTTGGGGAGCTATCCCTTTAGAAGATTAGAAAAAATATAAAATGTTGATATAGGTAGAAAAGTCAAGGGCACAAAAATGTTTACAATTCAGAGTTTTGCAGAGAAAGGACCCTTCTCACCCTATACATCACAGCAGGCTATATTGTATAAATCCAGAGCAGATTCAAGTTACTGAGACAACTCAACAGCATCCACTTTCTCTAAAAGTGGAAGCAAAATGGCAATTGTTAGGCAAGCATGGTGTTTTGCATAAAATGTCTGTTAGGTTAGTGGGCAATGTATTACCAATAGAATCACTAACACAACTAAGTTGAGGTTATGATGAAGCTATAATCAACTGACTGTGAATGCACACACTAACATCTGTGAGCTCAATGAACATCGTTTGCCGTTGAATGCATTCCTCCAACTGGTAGGGATTCTGGAATAGACTTCCTGGTTGAGCAAGAAGCTTGACAAGAAGCAGAGCAGCGTTGGATGTGCTTCAGAGGATATGCCTTGATACCAACCCTCCCAGGTTTGCTGGACGTTGTTGCAATGAAGCAGGGCCTTGCTCACAATTCAGACACCATGAGTTTGGGTTGTGAAAAAAAGTTGGAATGAAAGATTTAATAGAAGCGAATAGGTTGGCAAATATGGCATAATATCAACTCGAATAGGTTGGCAAATAAGAAATAATATCAACTTGCAATGGAATATAAAATGAATGCCAGGCAAAGGTCATAATTTAGCAAGAAACTATTATAGCAAATTATAGTTTTCTTGGCATCCTGCTGTCACATGTTGGTGGGTTCCGCCAAACCAGCTCTTGGAGGACTGTATATGTTAGTGGTTTATTTTCAATTAAAATACTTATTTCAGTTACATTGTTTTCAAGACTTAAAGATTTTATTTTGTTAAATATTTTTTTGCCTCAAGGAAAGTCAATAGCATCCTTACAAAAATGGTTTCCAATGGAATATTGACTTGAGGTTTATTTGGATGGCGTTCTAAATTGACATGGTAATTTAATTCAATGGCTGAGGGATGGCTACTTTATTTTCAGCTCTGCAGGCTGATCTGTGGTGGTTATAATTCACCTCTGTCAGCAATAAGACCCCAGACATCTGCAGCTGAGGATCGAAGGCAAACAAAGCAATTTTAGATTATTTCATTGCAATGTGATTTTGACACTTTTAAAGTTAAACAAAACTTAAGTGACCCTTAATAATATACTTACAGTTGTGTTTTCTGTTAAATGAAGAAATGAGGAAAGTTAACAACATAGTGGGCCAATATCTGAAATGAGTGATACTGTGTGTCTGCACATGTACTGTGTTTGAACCTGTCAGAGGGAGGACTTTCATCTTGCTCCTCTCAATACCTGCGTTGCTGCTTCAGGTAAAATCATTTTTTGACATCCTTTATTCCTTCAACTACCATGATGCAAAGCAGTTCCCTCTCTGCTTCCAGACTATCATGACAGGTTGCCATAACAACGTGTTTAACACATTTTTGAGAAAGAAACACAATCTAAATTGAAGATGAGCATGGCAAGATTTTAACTCCCAAATCGATAATGAAGTTAAAGTGATGTTACTACTTTTTTCTGTGTGAGCGATATTGTGAAACACTGTCATTCCACTATTAATGCAGATATATTATGCAAATGTTATTAGTGTGGCCAGTTCAGCCGGGGAACCCAAGCGGTAATTGGTCACCCACGCATCAGCTGATGTCAGATTGCTCCAATCACAGTGTCAGATTTTATACCTGTCTCTTTAAATGTCAGGTTACTCTGTCTGATATGATAATGGTAGTCCTAGCATGCGGGTCAAAGCCACCCACCACCCCTGCCTCCACCTGATTGGTTCTATGTTTCCTTTGTGGGGGGGATCGGTTCTGCATGCCTTGCTCATTGCCTATGGGGATGGCTGATAAAAATGTTACCATGATGTTATTGTTGGTAGTATCGTTTACACAATACTACATCATGTGATGGCAATGAGTTACCCCTGAGGAGCAGAACCTAATGCCAAGACATTGTATGTACATTGCTGGGCACAAGTTCTCTAATAAATGGTTAAACTAACATGGTGTTTTCTGTCTGAACTGTTATTACAGCACAAAAATTCTACTCATTGCTTAATCAGTTTAATGGTTAATTATTGTGTGCATGTAAACATACTGATAGAAAACCCCAACAAATCTTGTAATTAAAATTACCAGCACAGGTTTAGAATCTCACACCCATAAAGATGCCAAGTTGCTTTTTGCCACAGTAAAATCTCTGTCTTAATAAGCCTCCGATGAAAACCATCTCCACTTGAGCTTTGTGTCAATTTAAATCATGTACACTAATTTAAAAGAAGGATGGAAATTAGCTATTCTATACTAGGAGCCCATATTCCAGGATAGTATATAATAATACAAAATAAGACGCATTCTACATCCATCTGTGGAAATGTAGGACAGTTGAATTTCACTCTCATTGTGACAATGTGACTAGGACTTCCGATTATTTCTCGATTCCAAGTATCATCATGTTCTGGTCAAACTCAGAATGTCACCTTGACGTGTTATAATGGCTGCAGAATGTCACCTTGACAAATATAATGGCTGCTTTAACAATGTAACAGATGTTATATTATTGGGCTTTTGACATTGGAACAAATGCTAAAAGCTTATGCCAACATCATAGAGAACAACACAAGGCAATGTGCATTGTTTTCTGTGATGTTGAAATGAAACATCATGCAACCATGAAATGCACTTTAAAAAGTGAAGATTACCCATCATGCATGTAAACTGTAATCAGGGGTCTATATGAAAAAGGATTTTTAGCTAATCACTCCCTTTAAAGTGTCTGCCCAATAAAAATATTTTTAAAGTTAATATTCTGTTTAATCGTACCCAAATAATTTTGTTGACTCATGTGTTCAAAGCTTAAAGGAGACTATACTAACAATACAAAGAAATTCAACTATCAGAAGTTTGTTCAGAATGAGAACATTTACATAAATTAAATTAAGTAATTATAAATTAGAGAAATCCCATGCGCAAATGCAGTTGTAGATGTAAAATGACGAAATGAGCTTTTAAAATTAAGAGAAAATATTGTAGAAAGAGAGAAATAGCAGCAGATATGAGACCAATTACATACTAGAGAGAGAAGGGTGAGGCCGAAGGGGAAAACATGAGAGTCATTAAGAGAACATAAAAAGGTGAAAGGGAAATTATAAAAGAAACGTTATAAATATACTGCTTTCAGAGCCATTAGTGAGGGGACAGTCAACTCAGGCCAGGAAAAGAGCAGAAGTGAGTTTAAAATCAATGCTCAGAATTTCAACACACAATCGTCTCATTATGCTCATTATGACTGTTTTAGACTTCTTCTCAGCTCGCCTCAAAAGGCATCCTGTACGCTGTCATGCACACATGGAGTTAATGCAAGATGATAAACATTAGATTCTACTTATCAAATTATCCATGGTCCTGCTTTCTTGACAAAGAAAATGCTAGGCACACTGTGTGTCAATCGGTCACATTTACCAGAGAATTTCAATTAAAAAAATATCAGCTGTCAAACTGCCTCTAGACATCCACATGGATCAGTAGATACAGCTACGTGTAGGCTGCAGCTCAGTGCCCTGGTTAACCAAACCAGAATGAGTAACTGGCCCCAGTGAAGCACCCTGATTTGGGGAGAATTCTGTCTCCACAGACACCTGTTCATTTCAAAGCTAATTCCCTTTGATTTTATGGCAGCAGTGCGTTGATAAAGGGCTGGAATAACACAGTGTGTTTGGCGCCCCGCTCTCCTCTCCAGCCTGCCTTCCATTGTAATTAAAGCAGGGCTGGGTGCTTGGTGTGCTGCTCTCCTTCTGAGCCTAATGCTAATTCACAGGTGTCAGTGTCCTTCTTGTCACCATGGCAACGTCAAGGTATGCCCCCAACACAGACATTTTATCAGGCCTGTCTGATTAATCTGGACAACAAACAGTGTGTGCTTTGCGGTGGCCGCTCACTCTGGTTTAACCAGGATATTAGGAACAGGTTGATCAATCCAATCTGAGCCAGTTCATCCTTGATGAAAACATTCATGGTTCATGTTAATAAAGACATGATTTCCTTCCATTCTACCACTTAATCATAGGCCGTCTAGTGTCAAAGGTCTCCATAGGTTCCCGAGGTTACTACAGGAAATGAAGACATTTCATGTCACAGGAACCTCACACATTACATGACAGAAAATGGCAGGAACAGCCATCCTAATGCCGCCATAGCTTCAGATGTGACAGTCATCTGACCTTTACTTGGAAGCATCTCTATGGGTTCCGTGGATCCAGAAGCTCATGCGCATGTGTGGATCAAGTTTTGCACATAGGTTTATTTTCTATTCTACTCCCTTCAGTTTTTTCTCTCTTTATTCACTATCAGTTTTGATAGAGATTGTGTAGCCTGAGCAAATATCCCACAAATGTATATATTTACATAGAGTATGTGTTTTATAGCATGTTTACTTAGGATGTAGACTAAAACATTGCCACTCAATTTTAATTTAACAAGGTCTACACACAATGCATTGAAACACATGCATGTGTGTTACCTGGTTTATTTAGGTAGCTTTCGTACAACGCATTGCAGTGAACAACACTCAAATGAAAACCTTAATGAGCATGTCTGGTAAACACGCCTGGCAGTTTCCACACTTGCACTCTTTCCTAATCTCCCATGTCTAATCTAATTCTGTTTTCATCCAAGGAGTCCTTTTTGAGTAAATCACATCGACCTCTGCTGGCTTTGATTTAGATCTGAGTATAAGAAAAGAAAATGTTGGTAATTAATGATCTACAGCAATTCCCTCCTGTGTTTACTATAAGGCACACAAACATAGCATTGATGTTGATTGCACAATTTGGGGACAGAAGCATAGCTTTTGTCTGTTTTAATCATGTCATGCAATCATCAGCAGACAAAAAGGGCTTCTTCATCTTAGCTTTCTGTGAGACCAAGTCTGGGAGCCAGTGTCAATCAGTGGAATGCACATTGTTATCGTTTTAGTTATTTATTTATTATAATCATCATTAGCTGACACCATGGCAACTGCTGGTCCTCAGGTGATCCGTCATAAAAAAAGAAATTAAAAACTAAACCACTTAGCAATTTACATATATAGACATCAGATATGTAGACAACACATATAAATTACCTCGAACTTAAGGCAGAGAAAAAAGAAACAGAGAGACAGAGGAAGTTAGAGACAAAGAGAGAAAGACAAATAGAGACAGAAAAAGGCAGATAGGCTCTGATGGTAATTAAAATACATTTTAAGTAATTTATTGACATGAAGTTACAATCTACATATCGTCAAAGTATGCTTAGGGAATAATTATTTATTAATTATTCTCCTTGTGAAATTCAGACAGTTATCTGCAAATTCAAGAAACATATTTCTGTCTATAGCAGTGTTATATAGTTCCACTTACACTACTAAAGATTGAGGACCTCACAGACAGTCTGCTATTTCACATCATTACTTACACATGAAGTGTTAAACAATGACTGATTTCTTCAAGTCCAAACCCCTGCATCAGTTACAGCTGATTTACAGTTCCCAAAATACTTTTCATTCTTAATATCGAATGTTGCTGTTGGATTTGGTTAACTCTGGATTTGACAGCAGTTTGTTTTTTTCAGATTTAATATGCTGGTTGTGAAACTATTCCTGTGATCACTTGGGTGATCCACATTAGTGCCGGGTGGGGTGAGCCGCTGTGCTGTGGCTGACCTGGCAGACAGGGAGAGTGGGTCACTGCCAGAACAAAGGCTTAGCCATTGATCATTACAGGCACTGGCTGCTAGGTGATAAATGTAAAGGTCTGTTAGACCGCTTTTTAAGGATGCCCTATCATATTCACCTGGCTCAATTACCCTGGGAACAAGGCGACTCAGCACTGGCTCCAATCTCTCCATCATCCTCCTGGTTTTTTGCTTCTTCTCTATCATCTATTTTCATCTCCTCTCCTCTTTTACCACCGACCAGAGGTTGAGAAAGGCACTTCTAACGATGCTTTTGATGCTCTATTGAAATAGGACTTATGTATCTCACTCCATAAGCACAGAGGTTAGCAGGAATAGTAAATTAGGATGGTGGTCTTCTAAAAAAAAAAATTTAAAACATCTGCTTTGTAAGTCTTTTGGAACCATTGACCTCTCTACTGGCACATAACACATTCTGATTAGGGCTGAAAAAGCAGAGTTTACTTGAATCTGTTTGTGATCATTTGGTTGGTTCCATCCACCCCAGATGGAAATTGCCCCAATCTAATTTGTAGACTTTATAGCTACAACAGACACAAGGAGTGAAGCAGTGAGTCAGGTTCCCTGCTCCATTATATTCTTATAACACCCCCAACAGTCAGCAAAGACAACATTACAAATCAATTTACAAATTTGTAAATGTAATGTTACAAATGTACAATGGCAGATTAAGAAAATTGGAAAACCTTTTGAGCAGCACGCAGGCATCGTTGGTGGTCCACCTCTTGGCACTGCTGTTTGTGTGAAAACAAATAGTCTTGCTTATTAATTATGGATGTAGATTTTAAAGAGGAAGAGCATACTGCAAATTAAATGTATTGACTCTAGCTTTTAGATGCCTAAAAATGAATAATGATGGCTTAAGGTGAAGAGATAATCCACTAAATCAGAGGTGTATGACTGGGTACAATCAAAACACAATATTTTACTATAGCATCACAGAGAAACACAACAATATTCTAACTGCACCCAATGTATAAAAAATGCTTAGCGTAATTCTTTAAATTTCAAGAAAGTAGCCTTTAGAAAGTTTTCTATAAAGTGTCAAAGTAATTACATTTATACTGTGACCTCTGTTTCTATTTTGTTTTATTTTTAATTTGAATTGCGCACATGACATGCCATGACAGAAATTAACATCTGTATCCATGCTTGAATCGGCTGTTTTCTCCAACATGTGGTCTTCAACAAACTCCCACTTACCATAGTCACGCTGCTCTTGACATGACTGCCAAGACAGGTTCTGTACTCCCAGAAAAATGGTTTAACTTCAGAACATGTAAACTGAAACCTCCAATTAAATGAAAACAACACGGAGGTGAAAGTCTCTGCTGTAGCTATGTATGGAAGACTGGTAGCTTGTAACCAATCAAAAACAAAAGGTCCAGAGGTCCAGTGATGGAAGGCAAATCCTGGTCAGAAGGTAAGGAGAGACATGTAGCATCTGGGCCTAATTAGGAGGAACAGGTGTGCTGTGCTACTGTACAGCTGGATCAGATAATCTGAGGGAGGGAGAGAGACAGAGAGCGAGAGACAGAAAGAGAGAAAGAGAGAGAGCATGCAACTGGGAGGGCAGCCATGTCTAATTATACCTTTGTATAATAACTTTTTCTAATGTGGAAACTGAACACTCACCTGATCTGTGGAAATGATTCCCTGAAAGGGTTCACAGCCACAGTACATTTTGGCAAAATTATAATTTGTACTCACACTGCCATCAGAGAACTTCAGATGATGGGTTATAAGAGATATACCAGCTGTAAAACATATTTTAATAAGAAACGGGATAAGAAATGACTGACTCAGTTTCCTATGCATGAGCCAGTGTCTAATTGACTTCTTGAGTTCATGTGATAGAGATATTACTGTGGGTGACTGCAGTAATTGGACTGACCCTTAGACACCGTGGAAAGAAATGTTGCTGTAATGACTGCTGCTTCATGTGAAGCTGCTCTGATTCCTGGCCTTACTGATTCTCCCAGAAAACATAAAGCGGAGGTCAACAATTATGCGAAGATAATGGATCCATAGCCACTTTTACTGTGCCTCTTTTACTCTAAAATAATTGTTAGTAATTTATTCTAGGAACTTATTCTGACTGGCACACTTATATGAGAATCACTGGTGTGTCATATGTGGGTCTATTTTTTTCAAAACATATTTACCTGGATTTCACTAACAGGATAGGATGAAATACACAGAAACAGAATCAGAAGAATAAAAATGTGTCTGTAGTATTCATTCTGTTTCGGTGTAGGTAATACTGTCTGATAGGTCAAACGCAGATGGATAACTAGTGAAAAAATCTCCACTTATTTTTAAAACAATGTGAAAAGGTCACTGCATATCTGATTTTCCTCTGATAAGTAATGACATGTTGGATCTACAATGCAATTGCTTTTAAGGTATTTCATATTTCATACATACAGTTGATAGTCAGGTCTGGAAATAATTAGATACTGACACAAGTTTTACCAAAATATATTCAAGTTACAGTTAAATAATGAATATGGGCTTAAAGTACAGTCTCTCAGCTTTAATTTGGGGGTATTCACCCGCATTTAGGAATTACAGCTCTTTAACATGCAGCCCCCTCTTTTTCAAGGGACCAAAAGTAATTGGACAATTGACTCAAAAGCTGTTTCATGGAGAGGTGTGGGCTATTCCTTTGTTATTTCTTCATCAATTAAGCAGGTAAAAGGTCTGGAGTTGATTCCAGGAGTAGCATTCGCATTTAGAAGCTGTTGATGTGAACCCACAACATGCGGTCAAAGGATCTCTCAATGCAAGTGAAACAGGCCATCCCTAGGCTGCAAAAAAAATCCATCAGAGAGATAGCAGGAACATTTGGAGTGGCCAAATAAACAGTCTGGTACATTCTGAGAAAAAAAGAATGCACTTGTGAGCTCTGCAACACAAAAAGGCCTAGAAGTCCATGGAAGACATCAGTGGTGAATGATTGTAGGATCCTTTCCATGGTAAAGAAAAACCCCTTCACAACATCCACCCAAGTGAAGAACACTCTCCAGGAGATAGGCATATCATTATCCAAGTCTACCATAAAGAGAAGACTTCACAAGAGCAAATACAGAGGGTTCACCACAAGGTGCAAGCCATTCATAAGCCTCAAGAATAGAAAGGCCAGATTAGACTTTGCCAAAAAACATCTAAAAAAGCCAGACCAGTTCTGGAACAGCATTCTTTGGACAGATGAAACTAAGTTCAACCTATACTAGAATGATGGGAAGAAAAAAGTATGGAGAAGGCTTGGAACGGCTCATGATCCGAAGCATACCACATCATCTGTATAACACGGTGGAGGCAGTGTGATGGCATGGGCGTGCATGGCTTCCAATGGCACTGGGTCACTAGTGTTTATTGATGATGTTACAGAAGACAGAAGCAGCCGGATGAATTCTTAAGTGTATAGGGATATATTGTCTGCTCAGTTTCAGCCAAATTCAATTGACTGGACGGCACTTCACTTTACAGATGGACAATGACCCAAAACATACAGCGAAAGCAACCCAGGAGTTTTTAAAGATAAAGAAGTGGAATATTCTGCAATGGCCGAGTCAATCACCTGATCTCAACCCGACCGAGCATGCATTTCACTTGCTGAAGACAAAACTTAAGGCAGAAAGACCCATGAACAAACAAAAACTGAAGTCAGCTGCAGTAAAGGCCTGGCAAAGCATCACAAAGGAGGAAACCCAGTGTTTGGTGATGTCCATGCGTTCCAGACTTCAAGCAGTCATTGCCTGCAAAGGATTCTTGACAAAGTACTAAAAATTCACATTTTATTTATGATTGTGTTAATTTGTAGAATTACATTTGAGCCCCTGAAATAAGGGGATTGTGTATGAAAATGGTTACAATCCCCAAACACTTCATACAATATTTTTGTTCAACCCCTTGATTTAAAGCTGAAAGTCTGCACTTCAATTGCATCTCGGGTGTTTCATTTCAAATCCATTGGTGTGGCATACAGAGACAAAATTATGAAAATTGTGTCAGTGTCCAAATATTTCCGGACCTAACTGCATATTGTATCAACACAATTTGATATAGTCAGGACACCATAAAGTCCATTATAGATAACACATCACAGTATAAAATACCAAAATACCAACAACAACGTAAGACAATGGAAGAATGTGGAATCAAGTATAATGAATTGACACCTGTTTCATTTTCTGAAAATCTGTCAAGACAGGAAAACTGGAGACAGAAGTTCAGCATATTAAAAATCTCTGGAGAAATTTTAACTCAGAAATAAAGCAAAACAATAAATTCTTCAGAGTATAATTTGAACACATTGTCAGTAAAAACTTTCTGCTTTTGTGTAATTAAATAGCTATTCAACATAAAATAAAGAAGAATTTCTGCACATCAACAGCTGGCTAATGATTTAATTGATACTGCCAATTAAGGATGAAAATCAGATTGGCTAGCCGTATCTAATGCATCAAGCAGAGGACTACATCTAAAAACTATATAATGCTATAAAGGGAAACCCCTTTAAAGAGACTATATCTTGTTACAGGTTGTCTGCTTATCCAGTAGAAGCATTACATTTCCACACACAACTAAAAGGATTCTTCCACTTCCAGAAATTAGGTTCATATGGACAAGTTGCTCAGATCTAAAAGTGTTGTATTCATTTAATATATACTGTTGTGATATCGCAAATATACCTCCTGCACTCTTCTGGAGCAAATATGTGTCAATTATTTAGCTGGCAGTAAACCCTCCAATTGGCAACCCCTACTGCAACACACATAGGCACCACTAGGCAGCCTCGTTAGTAAGTGATATACAGACGGGTGATAAAATAAAGGTAAGGAGTTGGGACACCTCGGAACAGCCAGAACAGCTTCAATGTGCCTTGGCATAGATTCTACAAGTATCTAGAACTCGGTCGGAATGATGGAACACCATTCTTCCAAAAGATAATCCCTTTGTTGGTGTTTTGATGGTGGTGGTGGAAACACCAGAGAACACGTTGGTCCAAAATCTCTCATAGTTGTTCATTTGGGTTGAGATCTGCTGATTGCGAAGGCCATTGCATAATGATTCATGTCAATTTCATTTATATCCATGTCACATCCTTTTATATCCATGCCACAGAGCATGATATTACTTGCATAATTTATTTGATCAGGCTGGATAGTGTATATACAGTGCCTTCAAAAATCATTCAACCCCTTGACTTTTTCCTCATTTTGTTGAATTACGAAGGATTTACAGACTTATATGTTTTAATTTTTGTTAACAATTTACAATACGCTGTGATGTCAAAGATGTAGAAAAAGGCTAAGAAGTATTTTATTAAAGACAATTCAAACAAGAATACATTTTGATTTGATAAGTATTCAATTTCCTGAGTCCATACTGTCAGAAACACCTCTGGCAGCAAGTAACTAAAAAACAATAACTAGGCTGCTCAGAAATATTCAATGCCACTCCAGATTCTGTCTATCTTCTTATTTTGCCTGAGCTATTCCATGTCAGCTCATTCACCAGTGGCGTAGCTGTCTGTGGTGCGGGGGGTGTGGCTGCATCAGGGCCAGTGGTGGGTGGGGGTGCCGTGCTCGGCCTCTATAAGAAATATTTATTTGAATATTTATTTTATATTTTTTTCTATGTGGTTATCACATTCAGACGTCGGCTATGAGGTTAATCCACACCAGGATAGGCGCTACATGCATATATACATATATACCGCATCGTAATAACCCTATTACGATGGGTGGGTTGTGTTGGCAATAACAATCATAGCAATAAAATATTGTTGTACGAGGCATGTCTACCATGTTATGCATGCTGAAACCAGCTAAGCAATACATTATATTATTATTTGGCATGAAGGTCAGCTAATGTTTCTAGCTAGCAACTCTTTCGTTGGATAAAGTTGGATGACTTACTAATAGCTGGATGTTATATTTGTGGGCTTGAATAAAGCATGCATTATTCCACAGTTTTGTGCTGGCTAGCTAGTTTTGCTTTTTTGGAAGCAAGCATAAGGAATTATTTTAATGCTACAGGTGAATTGGCTGTTCATGCAGCTCACAACTTTACATTTCATTTTTGAGTTTCCCTGTGCAGCAAAGTAAACAATTCAGCCAGTATGCATCATCTGTGAGACTCGTCGATTGTTTCACCCAAGTGAGAGTGGTGCGTCATCTATTCATACCCCACTGGAGGAAGAAATCTATCATTAGTTGGCGAGAACAATATAGGCTTCGTTGATGATATGCCTTTCGGATACTTTTGAGATAGAAAAGAAAGTTTGGAAATAACTCAAGGCATGGTACAATTTACAGGTTTCAGGCTTGGTATAAAATCATATTAAAGGGGCACTGTGTAGAATCCTGCCTCTAAACAATAACAAGACTTGTCTGTTCTGCGTCTTTCCTTACCGAACAAGACCTGAATAGTATTAGTTGGTCCGGGGTGGAAGGTAGAAAAGATAGCACTGCGAGTGTCAAAAGTGAGTATAACGAGATTACAAGTCAATGCAAACTGATAGATGGACCAGCGAGGAAGTTTAAATAGAGAATATCTCTGGTACTCAGACAAATTTTAAAGAAAAATATTTTAATTAACTTAAAATATTAACTGTAGATGTGTACTGGTCATTTTTGCTTGCACGTATGCCAGTTGTACACTAAACACTACTTATTGCCCCTTTTATTATTATCGTTTTGGGTTGGCTTTGTGGTTAAGACATCTGAAAGGTTTCTAGTCCGCCACTCACCAAGGTGAAATCTATGTCGTTCTGTCCCTAAGACAGTTAACCCTAATTGGCCATTGTTCCCCCAAATTCTTGCTAAAAGAACTGAAAACATCAACCACGGGTGACTACTGGTCATTTTTGCTTGGATTTGTCATCCCTGTTCATGTTATCCCTAACAATGTGATATGGTTTGTGGTGATGCAAAATCTCAATTGAATCAATTTAAAATTCAGGCTGTACCACAAAATGTGGACTAAATTGCTTCAGAAGGCTTACAGAACAGCATTCAACCAGGTTCATTAACCCCCTTGTAGGTAGTATGTATAAGGATGTATAGCAAAAGCAGCGACTTATAACAGTATTCAAAGCACTTGACATAAAAAATAATTCAACACCTGATGATAAAGTCATAGCAAAAAGTCATAGGAAAGTTAATTGAATCCATTTGAAATTCTTGATTGTCTTTTCTATAATCTATTGAGTAAAATAGCTGGCATCACAAATTAAATTTCACCAGACAATTAATTACAAAACATAGGCCTTAAATATCCTGAAAATACATTACCTACTTTTTGAGTTACTTGAATTTTCATCACAAAGGCACTTACAGTATCTTCACTCTTTCTCCTAAAATTAAGTTAAAATCTACAGACAATATTTACATTTATGAGTCATGCTGAGGGATTGGTTCAGTGAGCACCTGTTCAGCAGATCTAGTATGAACACACACACATCAATAATTTAATAGTATCATTGGCAGACAACTGATTTTCCACAATAACAAAATCATCAGATGTACAGCAACAATTGTTATATCAAGTTCTGGACATGCCAGGGGATTTTTTTGTTGTTGTTTAAAGTGGTTTATGTTTAAACATGACAGGAATGTATCCCACAAAAACACTAGCTACATACAGTAAAACATTAGTGAAGACGGACCAAGATTAGACAACCACTATCGCAAAGACAGATGGGTGGGTTGACCTTTAAACCATTTGCAGATTGTTGTTTCCACTTGAAATTGCTAAATCATATTTACTGTAATTCACTTTTAAGGACAGCAGAGCATAGAAAGCAGAGGACTATACTTTGTCAAATATTCTCTTGTTGATTCAGTCCTTTGATGTGGTGGCCTGACAGGTATCCGGAAAACAGAGGTCATGATAAAATTACCCCACAATGATATTGTTTTCAGGGGTCTGCCAACCATTTACACTCCGGCAGATAGTACATAATTGTTAATTGTTCAAGTTCAACACCTTTGAAAATTTGTAAAATGTCATGCAACATCTTCTCTTTATGAAACCTTAAAAATTGATAATCACTGCACTGTATTAATATATTCATGTCAAAGGAGGAACGAGGACACAGATGGTGACGTCTGATCTCTACCCTTCAGGTTGAGACATTGTGGTCACATCACAGATTGGCCCTCTCCCTCCCGTAGTACTGTAGATGGCAATGAGGATCAAAGGATCATTTGCACATCAGGATATATTCGCAACATCAAAGACCCACGGATCCACTAAAGCGGCGTAGAGCTAAACAAATGCCTAATCTTAGAGATGCATCCTGTATAGTCTGACAATGAGTCACGTTAAAATACAACCATGCAAAATACAATGTTGAGATCAAGAAAGTACAAAAAGAAAGTCACTCAATCTTTTGACCTGTCACAGCAGATTACAATATTCAACTGTCCTCCACATGATCTGGAATTTGGGTTGTGCAAGGCTGCAGGCTCAGGCAACAGAAGTTTAAGGTGACTAGATCCTTTCAGACAGTTCTATGTGAATGCAGAGGATGACAAGCAGACATCTAAGCCCAGTTCCTTTCATTCATGCACTTTATCATTCAATGTCTCATTCAGTTTCAGTTAGAGTAGCGTTCTTTATCTCCAGAACAGACCTGGAGGCCATGGAGCAGCTTCCCCAGAGGGACCTCTCTCTCCCCCAGCAGAGTGTCTCTCTTCAGGCTGGTACCCTTATTCACTACCTTGATCTTCACGGCCAGGTTCTTCACCTGCACCGAGGTCACAGAGTCAAAGAAGAAGTCCTCATTGAACACAGGATTCCGGCTGTTCTTGATAATAGTGCTTCGTTGTTTCTGCAGCTTGCCAGGGTTGAGGTACAGTGACACACAGCAGTTGATGCTCTTGATGTCGTACATCTTGTCATAAAGCTCTTCGGCAGCCAGAACACGGATGCGTAGGCGGGCTGTGCTGGCATCATAGTTGGCACTCAGTCTCACCCTGCCACCCTTGTGCAGATTGACAGTGTACTCCCGGTGATCCCGGTCTGACGGACCACCACCGTGGAGGGCGGGGGAGTCAAGCCGCCTTGGCACGTTAGGACTGGGTTCGGCCGAGCTGCACTCATCTGTGGACAAGGAGCTGTGGCGGGCAAAAGTTCTTTTGGCTTTAAACACCTTGGCTTGCGTATCATGCGTGAAGATTTTTAATAGCGAGGCAGAGCGGGAGATCAGTGGGGAGTTGAACGGAGAGGACTCAGCTGAGGAACAGGTGTCACTTTCACCTCCGCTAAAGTAGCGGTACGGGTTGTGAGATGCACTGAAGTCCGGGGGGTTGAGGTGGTTACCCTCGCCGACGGTGCTCTTTCCCTTCCTCTGGGAGCTTGGGGAGGTCAGGGGACTGGTCTGGTCGCAGTGGAACAAGGACTCCTTGCGGCGGGTGTGAGGGCTCTCCATCAGCGTGACAAAACCATAGGAGGTTTGGGTCTTGGGGACGTAGGGCAGTGACATAGCGGTTTGAGATTGAGGGTCAGCATTGGTGTCTCCTGCCACCACATCATCAGCACTCTCTATCTGGATTATGTGACGATTGGCGGCCCTCAACAGGTTCTTGGTGTCCCCAGCCAGCTTGGCGACCAGGCGTGGGCTGTTGATCTTCTTACTGCCAATGGTCTGCTCAGAGGCTGAGGGGCGCAGCACTTCCTTAGGCTTCACGACATCTAGGTTCTCAGGTTCTTGGGGGCAGCAGACAAGCTTGGGGGGAATAAAAAAGTCAGGGATCTTATCAGGAGTGAGGACGTTGCTGTAGGCAGGAGTATTGCCCTCCTTATCCCCGTTCTCTCCTCGCCGGAGCACAGTGGTCTCTACAGAGCCACGGATCTTTTCTAGAACCCACATGATCCCACTGGGGTTCACCAGATGGGATGCGGGGGTGTTTTGTCTGTCTGCAGGCAAAAGAACAAACAAGAAAGCAGTTATTGATGTGAAGTACATTAAGACACCGCAGAAATCCACTCGGAACTGTATTTATGTGCACTAGAACGTTTACTGATCCTTAAAAATACAATTGACCCCAACTTGTGTACTTTTTATGACCTACTACATCAAGGTTTATCTGAAGATTCTCACATTTCCTGAAAGGGTTTTTGGCTGAGAAAAATACCCCAAAAAGATTTGTCCAAAAACCTCATAGGAGGTGGGCTTCATCAAGAAAGTAGTTGGTTTAATTACACATTTAAAATATGTGAATTGCTTACTTGTATGACCTACAGGTTGCTAAAGAATTATTGACACCCTTGGTAAAGATGAGTAAATAAGGCTGTGAAAAAGGTTTAGCATTGTTTTTCAACATGATTTCCACTCAAAATATAAGAATAAATCAAAATGTCAGGAAAAAGAAAGAACTTAATCAATATTTGATCAAAAACCTGCATCACAATTATTTGCACAATTAAAGTACTGGAGTTAAGGTACTAACTGTCAGCGTATTTTGATGGTCAGGGTATTTTCATCGTATTTTGACTATCAGGGTATTTTCATCTATAATGGATTAACCATTCATAACTAACAGCATGTTTTTACATAATTGTCTACCTATTTATTAATCAATCATATGTAATTTCTAAAGCCCTTTTTACATCAGCAGTTGCCAAAAAGTGCTTTTACAGATACCCAACATTAAACCTCAAAGAGCAAGCAGCAAGAGTTAATGCTAAATGGCTAGAAAAAACTCCTTAGTAGGGTCCAAACATAGGAAGAGACCTAGAGAGGAGGCAGACTCTGAAGGGTGGCCAGTCCTCTTCAGACTGTGCCAGGTGAGGACTATAAGAGTACATGCGCCATGTCAATGTTTGGTCAATATAAGGGACCCACGGGTATTTAAGACAATTGGCTTTACAGCTGTCTTGGGCAGGTGTGTTTGTTTGCATCATCAATACATTCACAAGAGAGCTGTTAATGTCTAGTCTTGTCTATTCTAAGCTTCGCATTTGGAGTTGGTTGCTGGTGTCTGACAACACAAGGACCAAAGAAGTGTCAATGCTGGCCATCAAGATGCAGACAAATAAGAACAAATTGATCAGAGACACAGCAAAAACATTAGGAAGACCAAAATCAACTGTTTAGTATATTAAGAAGAAAGCACTAGTTAAGTCAGCAAGGGCAAATTACCTACTAGAACAAGGAAGAGCTCTAAAGGTGGATGACCAAAGAATGCTCACCATAATGAATACAAAAACAACAACAAATATTTCAGATATCAGGAAGGTATGTGTGGATGTTCCAGGCACTACCATCCATAGAAGACATTACCAGATGAATTACAGAGGCTTGACTGCAAGGTACAAAAACACTAGTTAACCTAAAAAAACAGGATTGTTGAAAATATAAAAAGAGCTGGCAGATTTTTGAAATAAAGTATTGTGGATGGATGAGACAAATATTAACATGTACCAGAGTGATGGCAAGAGAAAGTGTGGAGAATTTTTTAAAACGGCATACCAATTTATCTGTTAAATGAAGGGAAGGGGTTTTTATATTACGGGCATGCATGGCAACCAATGGAACAGGCTCACTTGTCTTTATTGATGATGTAACTGCTGGCGAAATCTGTATGATGAATTCTGAGGTGCATTTTGTCTGACCAGATCTAACCAAATGCCTCAAAAATCATTGGATGGCACTTCACCTAGCAGCTGGACAATGACCTGAACCATACTGCTAAAGCAACCAAGGAGTTTTCCTTGACCAAAAACAGGAATGTGTTGACCTCATGCATTTCACTTGCTGAAGTCAAGACTAATGCAAACAGAAGATGGGTCAAATATAATCCTGGCAGAGCATCACCATGGAAGATACCCACCGTCTAGTGATGTCTATGTTTTGCAGACTTCTGGCAGTCATTGAATGTGAAGGATATGCAAGCTGATGAGAAGGATTCCCATAGAATGATGCTATCGCAACCATATTTCACAGGGCTCTTGGTACGGTTGACTGGTGCACAATTCCCACACCTAGCCGGTGAAGTCTGTAGCTCCATCAAATTGATTGTTGGACTCTCTGTGGCTTCTCTAACAAGTGTACTTCTTGTTTGGGTGCTGAGTGTTAAGGGAAGGCCTTTACTGGAAGTGTCTGGGTGGCATTCCTTCAGTTTCTGCTTCCTGAGTATTTATCCTGTTGTGCTCATTGGGATATCAAAACATTTGGAAACTATTTGTTACCCTTTTCCTAATCTATGCATTTATATTGCTTTATCTTTAACTTTTGTAAAATGCTCTTTGGCCTTCTGCTTCAGATTTACAAGCCTCTTCTACTGTCCTTCGACACTGTTTTTTTATCCTGAAAACATGACAGCAACTTTAATGTCTCACAGGTGGAAGCCAATGATAATGGAATTGTGTCCTTTTTTCTGTTTTATGTGTGTCAAATTAGAGCTTATGCAGTACAGGGGTTTCTAAGCTTTCTAAGTTTCATCTTTGAGTTTTTATTTTCCTTATAAATACTTGCCAACACAAAACCAATGTCACCTTACAATAATTGGGTTTTAGAATTTTATTCAGAACAAAATGTAAATGCATGTGTAATTCAGTAATATTAGATAACTGTTCATGGGTTTGAATACTTCTGCAAGGCACTATATGTCTTTTTCAAGCTCCATGAGTACAGATGTCTTCGAACTAAACGAAACAATATGGAGGACTGTGGCACTGGGGGGGATTCTTAACAACTTTTGTGCCGATTTAAAGAAATGTTAACATATATTTACCATCAAACCCAGCTGAATATATTTAATTTGTATAGACTAAATCAACCAATGTCTTACGGTATTTTTGGATGACGTAATCGCCGCAGCGTTGGTGTGCAGGTTATTTGATTAGTCTTAATAATCCGGATGAAACATGTAGGCTGCAGTTCAAAAATCTGTATATGAAAACACGAGTAGATTATCTTGACACCGGTCGGCCGCCTTTGAAGCTTTCTGCAGTTCCTCTATAACTCAACGGTTCCGGTGCTATCAAAGTTATTGAAAGCTCCTACTTCCCAGTGGGGAATTTAACATGAATTACGATCTAAGTCTGAAAAAAAACACGTTCGGCGGTCTTTGATGCTTTTCAAAGTTATTTTATAGCCTAGTTCTTTCAATGGTTCGATTAGTCAGCACCGTCCGGATTTGTAATGTCACGCAAAAGAATGAAAAGGCTTGCCTAAAGACACATGGATTTCGTCATGTTTGATTAGCCTAAATCGTGACAAATAAATCTCCCAAATTACAATGAAATGTAGACACCTCTTAAATTACATGTTTAAATGAGGTTTAGGCCGGTATCTTAATAACAGAAGGGAGTATTTGACTTAGACGCTAGTTTTGTTATTTAAAGGTGGAACATGGATTGCATCATCATCATTGAAGTCAAACTGTACCCCAATGTTTATGGGCTTATTGATCTCCTGGAATTCACCCGCAGTTTCGTCAGCAACATGACAATGGAAGGCACCACAGTATTTTACGTATGTTTGAGAACACATTCTTATTTTAATCAATGGCCTGGAAGCAATAAGGGTTAGAGCCATGTAGGCTCACTGATTATAAATTAAGCACATTTCTGACATGTTGACACTGTGGCTCTGGAATCTGACTTCGTGGCTATAGAATCTAGTGGTAAACGTTATAACTGTGATTGTTTTAGCCGATAAAATTGTTGGCAGGCGAGTAGTAGTACCGGAATCTCCGGTAAAAACATTAATTCCATTTTCCGCTCACAATTCAGATTAGGAAGATCATTCAAGTTAGAACACCCAAACACAAAACCATTGTACTTCTAATAACTCCGTTAAGACCAGGTCACGGCAAAAGCCAATTCCTTTTTTATTTTACTTTAACAATAACATCTGAATACGGTGTTTTTGTTGAAATTGTAACTTCTAGGAGTGCCACCTCAGTTTTAAATTAAATGACCGCTAGTCCTGTGTTAAACCGTGTAGAGTAGAAAAATAATATTTGCATCCTAAATAAGGGATAGCCTATGTAAAAATAAAATGCAATGTTAGGACATGATTGTTGTACAAAGGCTAGGAAACCAGTGAAGCAGAGTACTTTCATTTATGTTGACTGGTTAGCAGTAGACTATACTGTATGTCAACATGCTGAACAGCAAATTGCTCCAAAAGAATTATAAAGACCTCTCCATAGGCTAAGTCAGAACAAGTCTTCGCATTTAGATGTATTAATAATTACATGCAGCCCAATTCTTCAGAATCCTAATGATTCTGTTTAGGTTTTATTGGCTCGTTTTATGATCTGGCTCCAAAATAAAAACTCCATATACCACATTGAGATTCTAAAAAAAACGTATAGTAGTGAATTATATTCGGTTAAATTGAATTTAAATTACGTTTTATGTCCAGTTCAAGTTGACAATACATGGACGATACATACATAACCATAAAACTAGCTGATCTGGTCTTAATGAATTGGAACAGGCGACTTGATAACTTTGCCATTATAGAGAATGAAGACGGATCTCCATATACGTTGACCAAAATGTTACATAATGTCGGGTTAACTACATTTATGATGCGAACAGTCAACTCAGTTGTTTATATTAACATATTATTATAATATCAAGCAAAATGTAAAAAATAAGTAAATTAGAGGTGGTGGGGGGGGGTTACCACAGGCTTACGATCTCAGTGCAAATGCTTTAATTACGTTAAAAAAAAGAAATATTCAATGTTAGACATCTGTTGAATTCAGTGTAATAAACTTACTGAGTCGTGGAGGTAGCTTTGGTCAACTTGATTCTTCCGTAACAGGTGTTTTCTCCCGCGTCTGTCACACACGGTTTAGAGATCTAGACGGTTCCCCATTACATGATAGAATTGCGCTTCTTGAGGAACGTGATGGTTTTTATACACTCTCCCAGTGGCGATGTTGGGATCCCACCAATAAGAGAAAACGATGAGATCCTCACGAGAGCCAGTCACAATCACTGAAGATCTAAGCTCAAATTAGTCCGAAGAAACACTTTCATGGGGTATGTTTTTATAATATATATGGAGGAATCAATTCGCTATAAGAGCCAAAGCTCTGACATTATAAAAAACGTATTATAGGCAATTATATAGGTCATACATTTATTAAGTGTGGACATGTACAATTAAAAAAAATCTATAGCCGGTACACTGCAACAGTAATTTTCACCAACTAAAAGTGAACTCTAATAAACGTAATCAATCCTATACCAACCGCATAACATTTAAATTAGAGAGGAAAAAATGCAACAACAGTAAATGGTTCATGGTTACCATACATGTATATAATCCTGCGCCATGTTTTAATGTCTAATAGCTTGCACTAATTGTCAAGTCAAATCAGTCAAAACAATAGGCTTTCAAATAAAATGCTGGTATGCCGGTGGAAAAGAGAGAGGAAAAACAAAATCAAAAATATAGGCTACATAGCGATGCACCGATTGACTCAATAAACCGCAGTACCCACGGTTATATTTGCCATGCAGGCGGGGTTATGGTCATTTAACATTTTGCAGAGGAAAGGCGGGCGGGTTGAATGACATTTTTTGTTATTATTCGTGATTAATTTTCAGCAGTCAGCAGAAACAGTAAGGGTGTAAGTAAGGAAATAGGCATGGTGTCTGTTGAGCCAGCTGCCACGATAGGACGAGAGTTGCTCTCCCTCAGTCTCGATCCCCCGTCCCCAGCCAGACACAAAACTAGTTTCAAGTCCGTATCACTCACTCGTCGCATTACTCAGTCGTTCTGTCTCCACCAATTTTTTTGTGAATATTAAGACAATGTTGTCCTACTTTAAAATCTAGTTATCGTCTTTACCTTTTCGTGGCATTATTTGTTTACTTGGTGTTGTCTGGGGACAGTTTAGTTTAATTTGTGGCCCCCAACTTAGACCTTATTAGCATAAAGTTAAAAATATGAAAAGGAGGGAGGTCCATAAAAAATATAACCACCCTTGCTAACACTTAGGTACATACCAATATCTGTGCTAATATTAGAGACTTTTCCAGTGACTGCCACACCAAATTATCTGCTGGTATAATAACCTGCATTTAAGTGGGCTGCAATTTGTGATGTCTAATCCGTGAGTTCAGGTAAAACAATCCAAATGGATTTTAAAACCTGAACTCGAAACAAGTATGACACAGCATATGAAAGAAGAGAATCTAGGCTACAAGACTCCTTTGCAAGATCAGATTTCATCACTGTACTGTGGTCCAAAATGTGTCTAACAAAAAGCGACTTAGGTTTAGCACCAACTACAAACACCTTTGTTACACTCAGTGCTGTTACACTCAATGCCTCCCAAAGTGAGCAGGATCCTGAGAGTATTAGAGGTCTCTGTATTCACCTACATGGGTACTAGGCTGGTACGGCGTCATTTCTATAATTTGTGGGTTAGTTTCTGCTGCGGCTTCCAATTTTCAGTTGATCACAGGCGGTTGCAGATGAGTTGTTGTGAGTTGGTGCAGGCAAAAACAAACAGCTGACCCACACATCGCAAATGTAGTTTCAAACGTGGTTCTTTTAAACTTTTATAAGTTCAAACATTTCAAGTGATCTCAAGTGAGTTGCAGACATCGAGGCTGATTGGGCAAATGATGTTTGGAATCCAAGATGGAACATGATTTGACAAGCCAGTGTTTAAACTTTTATTGTGATATATAACTGCAGAAATAGCTAGTGAACCGCAGTTCAGCATATCCCAGAGCAGTGTGCTGTATGATTTAATTTAAAGCAGTATGGCCTGTCTTCTGGTTTAGCCCAACCCATTTGTTTCCCTGGAAACTTTGCCTCAGCAACAGCAACATGAACAGTTGTCAGTGGAGTTCATTTTCTAAAGGGGAAGACTAAACTTTCAGGGATGTCCCTCTGTTGCCAATACAATACAATGAAAATATATTAACATGCAATTCTTATAGCTGGACACAGACACCTATGGAAACCTGCAAGAAACTAATTTCCTTCTTAGGCAGCTGATGACCTTTATCGGTCAGACAAAAAATTCCATGTACACTGTTGTTGTTTTTTTTTTTTACAAAAAGTAGCCGTGAGTTTGTGCAACATTTCAGTGTATAAAGTTACTGGTTAAGTCTGCAGTCAAAGCATTTTTAGAAACACAGGTGATATCAACTCGACATAGTTATTGAAAATGTAGCTTTTGTTAATTTAAAGTCTGAAATTATAAATACATGTGAGGCATTTTAAACCTTCAATAAGACCTTTAAACCAACAATATTTAAATGAAAAATTATTCATCTGAAAAAGTTTTGGTTGCATAAGTGGGCACAGCCTTTATGATGGGGGTTGTAATGGTTTGAGATTTAACCACTGAATTTTAAATCATGTATAAATTCAATTTTTAATCAGATAAATACAATTGCAGTTATTTTGAATACCCCTAAATAAATCAGCTGTTCCAGTAGGATTTCCTTGTAGGTGTTTTGGTTACAAACTGCAGAGATAGCCATGGTTCACAAGTAGCAGATAAAGAACTATGGATCTTATTGTAGAAAAATACAGTTTAGGATTGGATAAACAATTTCTAAGGCATTAGATATATCCTGGAACACTGTGAAGACTATGATTAAGAAGTGGTGGCAAGATTGCACCACGAGGACATTGCAAAGACTAAGATGTACCTCCTAAATTGATAAAAGGGAAGGAGAAAGCTCATCAGAGAGGATTTAAGCCTTAATTCCAAAACATATGTTTGGCACAAAGTCAACACAGCTCATCACCCAATGTACACAGTACCTATTGTGAAATGTGGTGGTGGTAGCATAATGTTATGGGGCTGCTTCTCTTGAGCGCAGACAGGGGCTCCAGTCAGGATAGAGGGGACAATGACTAGCTTGACATATCAAGAAATGTTGGCACAAACCCCACTGCCCTTTTGCAGAAAGTTGACTTGTTGAATTTAACCTTTCAACACAATATAAATCTGAAGCACACAGCCAAATCAACCAATGAATGACTTGTAAAAGGTAAGATCAATGTCTCAGAGTGTGAACATCAATCCTATAGAAAATTAGTGGACAGACCTAAGTGGAAATGCACTGGGCAACCCATGGCAACTAGAGCTTGATCTCTCCTGCAAAGAAAAGTGTCATAAAATGACAAAATCCAGATGTGCTATTCTGACAGAGACCTATTCAAACAGACTTACTGCAGTAATCCGAGCAAAAGGTGCTTCCAGTGTTAGCTTATGGGGTGTGTCAATACAGTGTCATCATCTATATTCCTAATATAGATACCTTGAAAATACCCTTGCCTACTTTGAACAACAAACTACAACCTCCCTAAAAATAACTTCCTTAGATAAATGCAGTCTAGGGACAATGTAAGAAAACATCTCCTCATATTAGAAACAGGTTAATCTGACCTGGGCACTGACACACTATAGGTCAGCTGGGGAGGACTGCTTGGAGTACATTCTTAACAGCTCAATCAACTCCAGATACTGTCTCATACTATTCTATATTGTCCATTGACTAAAATACTCAAAAAACACTACTACAGAGGATCTAACCTGATACCTTTCCCATGCTTGACATGTCAAACTAAAGAGGGTACACAACTTCATTGCTTTTTACTCTTTGTTCTCCAAACCTGCACGGCTACTGATCTGAAATATCTGGGATCCGCTCAAGAGGTCCTTGTTCCAATAAACCTTTTCAGGATCTAGGCAATAAAAACTATTCTCAGTCTCTTTTCACCAAATAAATTAATTCCAATATTTAGGGAGCCAATTGAGGTTCCCCTCAACTAAATTATGGCGCAGCAAAATGAAAAATACCCTATATTTTGAAATAAATTGATATATTGTAAGTGACAAATAATCCAAATAAAAAATATTTGGCCACACATTTCCTGAAGAAACAGACTGAAATTTGGTAGACTAAAAATGTCATTCTTTAATTATTTACAAGTACTTTATCATCATTGACACTACATGGCTCAACCAGTTCTGAAGAGTTAAACAAAGGAGAGCATACCAGTTCTCTCAGCTTTCTTTCAGTTAAGATTGTTGGCTTTGCTGCAGCCAGTCAACCTGTTTCAGTCTACTGCCAGTTTCTATTGACATAAAGACTGTTTAATAAGTACATCTGAGACACTTAGACACAGACACAAACACACACGCACACGCACGCACTATTCTCCATGTAAGTTGTTCAGCCAATTAATTTTCAAATGAAGATACAAGGGTTTTAAAGATCTAGGTTGAGACAGGAATGTAGAGAAAGATACAGAGTAAAAGGTGTTCGGAGCCAGGATGTCTATCCATTTGATAATTTGAAGAACAACAAAGTAATTTATTAAAACAGAGGAAGAAAGAGCATCCCCTCAGCCATACCTGTGAATCACACAGAAACAATTTAATTGCACACCTTTCTTGCTCCTCACATGGAAGACAAATCATTCAGAGATCTAGAAAGTGGCCAATTATCTTTGCTAGACCATAGGGAGTCAAAACATGTCCCAATCCTTTAGCCCTCTGTGTCACAGCCACACATCTGTTGGACCCCAGGAAGTGAGAGGAGCGCAGAGCGGTGGACAGGACAAACAATCAATAAGAACCCCCTGACTAAACAGAAGTGGACAATAGCTCAGTGGGAGAAGGAACATGCCAGGGGAAGCAGTGTGTGTGCAACGTGGATGAGGGCTCCGTGCACGCTGACAGACAGACACCACCACGAGCCATTGTATATTACACAGACCATTCTCCATCCCCTTTAGTTGCCTTGGAGACCAAACCTCACAAATCAAGATATCCCACCCCCAATACAGGCTCATATACGCGCACACTATAGATGTATATAACTGTGTCTCACACTCACACTCACACACACACACACACACACACACACACACACACACACACACACACACACACTGACAGGACAGAGACACAGCATGACTATGGTATGGGGCTGTGATTCAGGAAATCTCATATGCTCCATAGCAGTTCGCCTGTGGGTAAGGAGAGCATGTGACTCAAGAACCAGAGCTCCTCCATCCACCACCAGTCAGATGTGGCAGAGGGCAGGTCTGGTAATGGTGGGTGGGCAGAGAACAATGTAGGGTAGAGAGAGTGTCACTGAGGAATAAGAGTGACCGGAGTAGACGCGGTCATAATCACTTCTGTCTAAACTATTGTCTTCTATTGCCCAAAAGGTGAGGTTGCCAGGAGCTTCAGTGTGATTTCAGAAGCTCTGAATGATCCAGATAAGGAACAGGGAAGAGAAGAAGTCATAGAGTACAACATTCTTATCACCATCTACTCCAGGCGGATACTAAAAGGCAACTTAATGCTGCCATCTAGAGGTGAAGAAAAATACACATAATAAGGGTTCTTCACAGGCCATGTCAATTGTATTTTCACACGTCAATTGTTTGAATACCTAATGACACCTTCAGGAAATCCTTTACATCACTACCATCCCAATGAGTACAGATCTCATTATCAGCCCTCCTCGTCATTGACCCCTAACAAAATAAATGCGAAAACTATTTGGCCAAAAAGGTAAAGTGGTTTTAAAATGATTACCAACCATTACCATCCATATTGAAGGAGCATTACGTAGAATGTTTACATTATAATACATGAATATACCCATAATATATCTTCAGTAGTGGTCAACAATTGGACTATTGGTCAAGAGAAGGGGTACTGGCTTCTGTTAAGTGGAAAAGCGGCACCGCCCCTCTCTACCATCAGCTAAGAATTTTGGGCCCCATTAAGAGATTGCCCAAATTGCAATCTCTTAATGGGGCCCCCTCCCCGGAAAGTCACTAATGAACTGTTCACACCACATTTAAACAAGTAATATTACTCTGTGTTATGTGTTTAAGTCAGCAGAGTTTAAAATGTTCCTTGCTCTTTTCCCTTTCATCATCCTCTATCACATCTTCTTGCGCACTATCTGCTACAAAGACAGATCCCCCTACAAGCATAAAGATCCTACATTGAAATTAGCCTCTTAACCTGCTTATCGCCTAACATACAGTACAACAGGCAATTTGATCTTAGTGTTGCTAAGCTTCTTTCAGTTGAAACTGCTACAAATGATTGCTTGGAATAACTTAGTTGCCACTATATGAGCCCACCTTGTCTCACGTCCTCAGTAACACCGTCAGAAGATGATGAACGACCTGCCACTGCTCCACTCTCTGTAGCTGTTTCTGAAACTAAGGGCCATGTGTTCCATGATGTTAAGCTTTTCTAGGTCATTTTGATATATACTGTATAATGTCATATGACAAGGGGTGGATCTTAAGGATTTTTGGCAGTAGCGAGCCGGGCTATATACCAACATTTCCACTAGCACGGCTAAAATGTTACTAGCCCTGTTTGTAACTGTATTTATAGTAAGGAGTAAGAAACAGGGCTAGTAATTTATAAACAAATGTTTTCTCTATATATTTTCCCAGTATTCATGTTATGTTAGTCCGTGCACAATATTATATTGCCACTAGAATGAGAACTATTTTGTGAACTGAAGTAACCCAAAAATAAGTGTAAATAGGCAATGTATAATGCAAAAATGTATTTTTAATATTATTTAAATAGTGCATACAAAAACAACCACATAGCTACATGGAACAAAACATTGAAGCCGACTTCACATAACAAGGATTAAGTGGCTACTCTAGCAATCACAAAATAAGACGTAGGCTATGATATTTATTTATCAATCAACCATGCGTTAAATCCTGTCTAATCAATCATATTCTCTGCAATTTGGATGCTCATGCATTCATACACACAGAAAGCATTTCTGGCACCAGCCTTTTCTCCCATATTAAAACTAAATCGGTGACTGAAAAGTTGGACGAGTGGTTCTAAATTTAGACTTGCCCGAAATGTAAACTACTCGCCTTAGGCGAGCGAGCTTAATTCCCAGCCCGGCATATGACACTGTACCTATAATGCCGATTAATTAATGATACTAATTGATCCATGTTATACAATGCAAATATGCACCAAGCAAGATTCCTGGCTGACTGCCTTAAATCCACACAAGTGCTGATATTAGCTTAAACCATTCTTAAACTGTCAGTGGGGCTCACCTTTCTTTTCAAATAAATTAATTAGCAGTTGTTTTCCCTCAGTTTGCTTTCGTTCTCTATCCTTTCCTTTTCAGTACCCCGATTTCCCTTTCTTGGGGAAAGACAGGACTCGATTGTAGTAGTAAGTCACTCAGCTTGATTAGTTGCATTTAGAGACGAATCCTGGTGCAGGGGTTGACTAAACCAATTTGTGCCTTTTGTAAGTGTGGCCTCAGAGAGCCTCCACTATATTTTTGGGATAACAATTCCAGTCAATCAACTGATTTATTCAGCCAATTTAAATTTAGTTATGACACTAATTATTTAGAAATAAAAAATTGCAAACAAAAAAAATTTCACTCCAAGATTTTAGGGCCCTCCCCCCATTGGGGCCCTGGGTAGTTAGTCCCACTTTCCCCCCAACTTCGACACCCCTGATCGGAGTCACTAAGACTGATCGGAGTCACTGCAATCAAATCCCTCTGGCCAGTTGCTAAAATCCTACAGTTCACAAAATTTCTGTTCAATGGAGATTTCTTTTCTCTAATTATACTAGCAAGCAAGTTTATTTATATAGCACAATTGATACATCGAAGCAATTCAACATGCTTTACAAAGAAAAATAAAATAAAAAATATATAAAAATACAATAACATAAAAACAAATACTCAAATTAAAACATCAAAACAAATGAAAACAGCATAATAATAAAAATACAATAAGAAAACAAAGATTTAAAAAAAAGATTAAAAATGGGATAAAAACATAGGAAGCTATGAGGCTAAACAGTGTGGTAAGTTTAAGTGCTCAGTCATAGGCACGTGAAAAGAGTAGTGTTTTTAACCTGGATTTAAAAATGGATACGTTTGGGGCACGTCTAAGCTCTTCGTCTAAGTTGTGTACAGCATATATGCTAAACGCAGCTTCTCCATGTTTAGTTTGTAAAACAATGTTGCGTACAGCATATGTGCTAAACGCAGCTTCTCCATGTTTAGTTTGTAAAACAATGTTTTTACAGCTTTTGTAAGCTGGTCAAATAAAATAAAAGTTGGCCAGAGGGGGAGAGTTGGTTTGAATGCATTGTTGCGGAATTCAGCTACCTTCCACACGTGTTAGTTGAATTACAGATGGGAGCAAGTTAGAGATATCCCCTTGAAGTCTCTAACTCAAGACAGAGTAGGGCCATAGCAGAAGAGAGCAAAACCTTACCTCAAGAGATATTGCAGAGTTATCCATTCCGAGAGTGTCTATAAGAAAACACAAAACATAAAACTGCATAAATAAAGAAGCTACATTACATGTTTTTTTTAATGACCTAACAGAGGAAAGCATCAGGAAATCCTTTAGGTCGCCACCACCCAACTGTCTGGGTGACTGCAGGGTATACATCTCATCACCAGCTTTCCTTATCACTTGATACGTCAGTTATGATCCACATTCAACTCTCAGGGTGAGACAAGTTAGTGGAGCGTGGCCTGGGTTGGTCTATAGTCTGGGCCACTGTCTCCACTGCACGAGATGCTACTGCGAGGGTTTCAATCAGACTTAACTGTTCTTTCAGTAAAAACAAACTTCACTGTTCTGTCCAAAAAAGCATAAAATGCCAAAACTAAATACATATAAAACAAGAATAGAGGAAGCACTGTTTTACCTGAGTTATCCCTGAGTCAAACATTCCCCCAGTGTCTATAAGAGAACACAAACAGAATAGAATCAAGAGAATTGCTATGTAAGTACTATTCCATAATAGCCAGTTTGAAACCTTGTTAAATGAGCATCAGTATATGAAAATGTAGGACCATATAAGTTCACAACCTGTTGGCTCTCACCTGTTGGAATATATGCATTCACTCCTGCTTCAAGAAATGTCTCAAAACTCTAATAAAGATCTTTATTTAGACTTTAAATAGATTTACAAACCATAAGAAAAAAGAAAACACAAGCAAGAAAAAAGAAAATTGAGTGATCGTCAAAATATCCACATGTGCATATTAATATGAAGGTAAAGATTGTAAACAGTCTTTGAAGCAGAAATGACAGGGTGTTGGACAAGCATGGGGGCAGCGTTGTTTTCCACACAGAAGGACTGTGGGAAGATTCACTCAGGTGTGAAAAAGTTTATGGTTTTGTTTTCCTGAGGAGGTTTACTTCCCATAGTAACAGCTGGGGTCCCTCGATGATGATGCCACCACCAAAAAGTCTATTTGGGTGTGGAGGAAAAAAGTAGCATATTGGGAGCGGGCATGATAAAAATAACAGCAAAACAAAATTAAATCTCAATTCTCCAAACATTAATGACAAAATAAATGGGCGTTTTATTCATTTAAATGAACAGCCATATGGTTAATGTCAAACACTTAAAAATTCCTGATGATTGGATTGATATATATATACATGCTTCATACTCAAGATGTTAACGCAAATTATGTTTAAGAGTACAGGGTCAGTCAATATCACCAGCTTTTCTGTATACATAAATATTTCTGTATTGAAAAACTGTTGGCAAATGTACTGCTAAGTCTGATGAATAATAGCCATTACACAGTGTGACAAAACAAAAGGTGGAGAATCAGAGCACTTAGTACATGCAAGGAAAAACCCTTACACCTTAATTTTGAAGTAAAAGACAACATCAAAAGAAGCTAAAAGGAGAGCCCTCAGTCTTCTCAACATACACTAGTTAGAATCGAGTATGGGACTCATGAGTTTCCCTACAGCCTAACACCATCCAACACCAACCATAAACACTTAACATGGACATGCTAGTGGGATGGCTGAATGACCTCTTCTTCACATGTCCTATTGACCATCCAAACCACGTATCATTAAAGACGGGAAGTGCCCTTATTATATTTAAAACTTCCCATTAATTAACTACAATGAATGACCATTTTTACACTACTGAAAAAAAAACAGAAATGTTGGGTTATGTTAATAACGTTAAAACGTTTTCTTTCCTTTTTGGGGGATTCTAGGCAGTGCACCTGTATAGGCGTGAAAGGTGTAGTGGAGTGATAAAGGATGCAGTCAAAAATAATCAGCTCACTCAAAATGGTTGCCGTTAGCCATGACTGCTGCACAGACTTATAGAGAGGAGTCTAATGGACACTGGCTAGTGATATTTAGTTAACGCAAGCAATCTCTCCCCAAAGCGATCCTACCCTGCATTTGAGAGAAAAAATAATTACCCACCACCCAGACATACAGCAGAACTACAGCAGTAAAGCATGTGACTTAGTGAAACAGCTTGTGGTGGTGATCTGTTAGGAACCATGTGTTTAACCCTATAGGTCAGTGGTTCCCAACCATGGGTACTAGGGCCCCTGGGGGTACTTGGCCTCTCCACAGGGGGTATTTGAAAACATTCGTGACACCATACGCTTACTAGTGAAATTAACATGAGGGGGTACTTCAGGGGTAATCCGAGCCAAGCAAAATTCTGTCGGTGGCAGAGGAACTGAAAAGGGTTGGGAACCACTGCTATAGGTCAAGCTCAGACCACTGCAATGCACTGTAACACAGGTATAGGAGACTGCATAGGTCTTCAAAAGAGTACATTAGCATCCAAACATCCATCGTCTGCAGACATGCCCTTCAAATCATTACAGGCCGTCAAATACTATAGACAGTTATGAGGAAGCCCAGACACAAGAGTGACACGTCAGTAGTGCCCCGAAACTCAGCTAGCTTTGTGTGCCAGAAAGGCAGGAAGGCGTGTTATAGCCGTCAATCAGACGAAAGGTCACAGGTCAGCTGCGGCATCTCTCTTGCTCTCCAGACCGCCTCTATGCCAACACACACGGAAACAAACTCTTCAGGAGACGTAGTCCATAATGGATAAAAACTCAAAAGCAATCAGTAATTGAGAATTCAGGGGCGTCACCATGAAGAACAAACCAAGGCAATAGTTTGTAGAGCAAGCATTGGCTTTCTAACACTCCGCTGCCAGGGGAGAATAAAAACACCAGAAACAGACAAACAAACTAACTTTTAAATCAATCTGGATTCAATGTGCAGGTGTGTCTGCACTCAGTGGGAGGATCTGTAGGGCTGGGTATGGGGGCTTAGGGGGTGTGAGTTCAGAAGAGGAGTGGGGGGGGGGGGGG
>JACXGI010008202.1:9805-34499 GCA_016801175.1 Esox masquinongy
TGTGTGTGTGTGTGTGTGTGTGTGTGTGTGTGTGTGTGTGTGTGTGTGTGTGTGTGTGTGTGTGTGTGTGTGTGTGTGTGTGTGTGTGTGTGTTTTGGATGGCAAGTCCTCAAAAGGAGGTTGAGAAACATGAAAATGCTGCCCCTATTAGGATATTCTGCTGGGCCCAGTAAGGGTAAAATCTGTTTCTGCCTGAGGGGTTCGGTTTAGGGTTAATTACAATTAGGTATGGTGTTAGAATTTAAGGTTCCGGCTTTACCCGATAGGGTTGGTTGTAAACACTATTGGAGTTAACGTTAGGTTTAGGGAAACATGGACTTTGTTGTTTCCTGGTCCCCACGAGGGCAGCTCTACTCAGCGGTGTGTGAGTAGACTGTTGGCTGGTGTGACTGCGGAGCGTTGGGGAACAGGCTTTGAGCTAAGCTGCTTACCTGTGGGCCCAGCGAGGCTGGTTGCGTGAGAGAGGGAGTGTTGTTGTCGTCCTACTGGTAACTGCTAATGAGCCCAGGGAGCTAGGGAATGCACTAGTCTGGGTGTCACAACTCTGTGGTGCAATACTGTCAGAATACTGTGTCAGAACCAGTGGAAGATTCTGGGCTGTTTTTAGGTGACTGCTGGAACACATTGGCCCTGCCTGTTCCCTGGTGGCTGGTTGAAAGTCTCTGGGAGCCCTGTTTGACCTGATATTTGCCGGTTTCGTAGCGACTTGTTGATTGGATAGCCGCGCGGTTCGTTAAAACGACAGATGAAGACACACCAGTTACTCTAATTGGTCATATCGTCTGTCTTGAGGTCTGAAAACCAACTGATGTGATTGGTCACTCAGAATTACGCTGCCTGTTTAAATACAGGAAGTACATTGAAACAGCTTGTCCTTTACCTCCATGCTGCTGCTCACTCAACCAGTCTGGATGCGGCCCAGCCTATCTGGGATTTTGGCATGCCAGGGTGAGATGGAGAGATCCCAGGGATTTGGGGATTATCACTGTTAATTCCCCAATCTGACACAGCCAGCGCCCAGATACATTAGTAAGAATCAAAACCACAGAACAGTTTCCACTGGCTCACTCATCTGACGGGACGGCATGCTGGTTCACCCATTAGCAGCCGTTTAAAGGAGACAATATCTAGTCTCTGGATTATATGAGTTGACTAGCCAAGTTAGTATTCCAGCAGGTTGTTGATTCACAGAATGATCTTTTTAGATTTTTTATTTTGACTTTAATCAATTTTAATCTGGAAATAACATTGTGTGACATACCAGGCTAAGCCACAAAGCACTGTCCTTAAAAACAGAAAACTCTGGAAAGCCTGAAATTACCTCATTTTGTAAAATGAATGAATGCAATTCATTAACATCCATCCCATTAACCACACCCCAGCAGGCTTGACTGTTGTTTCAATGTGATGGTTTGTGGTGATGCTAGATGTGATGGTTTGTTGCTGTTTCAGTGTTATGGTTTGTTGCTGTTTCAATGTGATGGTTTGTTGCTGTTTGTAGATGTGATGGTTTCTGGTATTTGTAGATGTGAGCTCCGCCGGCTGTGCTACATCAGTTGGTAGGATTTTCTGATGATGATGATGGTGATGATGATGGTGGTGGTGTGTTTGTGTGTGTTCTCTCTGTGGTAAACTGCGTTCTCACCAATCAGGGGATGCAAGCTCATCAGTCTCCTCATCTCTTCGTTTCCCTCCGTCAGCCTTTCCACTGCCAGCCTCGCCCCGATGCTTCAAAATCCACCCGTGTGCAACAAGTGCATAATCTAACCCTCTTCCTCTCTTTCCACTCTCCTCTTTCTCCCTCTCTCTCCTCTCTTCTTTCTCTGTTCTCTCTCTCCCTCCTCTCTTTCTCCCTCTCTTCTTTCTCTGTTCTCTCTCCCTCCTCTCTTTCTCCCTCTCTTCTTTCTCCCTCTCTCTCCTCTCTTCTTTCTCTGTTCTCTCTCTCCTCTCTTCTCTCCCTCCTCTCTTTCTCCCTCTCTCCTCTCTTCTGTCTCCCTTCTCCCTCCCTCACCGCTGCTTTGCTCACCCGACCTTGCTGCTTCTCCCTGCTCTCCCATTGGCTGGTTTCCCGGCCGTGACCGTGTCCTTTACCAGAGTGTCACCTGTGTCCTCGCTCAGCCTCGGCCGTCTCGGTGCAGCCAGGGCCTCGAGGGCCCCTACGGAGCCGCAGCATCGACCGGCAGAAAACCGCCACCATGCCCACCTCTGCCTCGGCAGACCAGCTCCACCCCTCACCGGTGAGACCTCACGACTCTGGAAGAGCCCTTTGGCATTGAGGGAATGTACATTCTGTGGTCCAGAAAATCCAACGGGCTGAGAGTCGTAGTGTTGTCAAGTTACTTTGGGGCAGATACGATATGTGTTGTGATTTAACACTGATTGGTCAGTTTTGATGTTCCTGACATCTTGCTCAGGTATCGTGCTTTATCCACGTATGGAAGCGTCTGCATTCATTATGGTCCTCCACTCATTAATTCAGGGTTTTCCTTTTATCTGTCACCCAGCTGTATTTGGGAGTTGAAGAGTTGAATTCAGATGATTGACATCCAGGTCTTATTGACTTAATATTAACAGTCAGTGGCCGTAGATACATACATGGTTTCAGCTTTCAAAGTGAAAACATTCTACATCCACACCATCAAATGCACTTTCCTTCAGCAATGATCAGGTGATACGTTGGCATATAGAGGCCATCTGAGGGTGTGTCGGATGGCGTTCCTGTCAGCCACCAGGATGAAGTTACAGGAAGGAACATGGAGTTATAACACGATAACACTCTTTCCATGCCTGCAGTTATACGCTGTTTGAAAGATTAACCCTCTGTACACAAGGCACCGATTTATATGCACACATCCCGTATTATTTGCCTGTCAAAGCAGCCCTGTAGATTAGTTATCCAATTGTCCGTGATACTGATCTGAGGACCTGTTATCTCAGGATCCCACACCTCAGAGTCTGAATTAAATGCCTTTGTTGTCAAATGTAAAGGGCTTTGCTCGCTGGAGGAGGGGGACCAAGCTTTGCCCCGTGGCTACAGCCTGGCTCTCCCCCTCCCTCCCTGACCTTCCTGCATCTGTATGAAGGAGCACTATTGTCAGAGACAGAAAGTCCGAGGAGACCACGACAGGCTGAGTACTGTAGGGAACCAGGATCGGCTGGGTCAGGCCATGCTGAGCAGGCAGAACGCACCCCGAACCTGGGGCTCCATCTCAGTATCCTGACGTGTCCTTGTCCCCTTGTCTCCTTTCACATTTTACCCTCACTGACTGTAAAGAGCTGGACAGGTCAAAGCACATTCCTGGTAGGTGGACTCCATCTTGTTTTGAGCGGTGTCTGTCTGTTGATCAGCATGGGGGGGGGGGGGGGTGTGGAGATATCATTCGATCCACTGTGTGCATGTTAATGGAGACGTAGGAGAGTGTCTGTCAACGCACCCTTCGTCTAATGATTAGTGGAAGTCTTCAGTGTGTGTGAATGTGGAGGGTGATCTGTGTGATGACATGGCGGTGAAGTGGCAGCCCTCTCCCTCTCTTTCGTTCTCATCCCTGCACATCCCTACACACTGAAGAACTACCATGCAGTTCATGCACTTTGCCTTTTCAAGTCTTTAAAAGCTACGTTATTTCTCTGCCCCGCAGAAAGCAAATAGGCCAGAAGTAAACACATTCTGGATTCTGTCTTTTACACTGTAGCTTTAAAATGGATGCTGCCCTACGGTTACTTTCGGTTTGGCGTGTGTCAATTTGTTTTGGTTCCTGTTAGACGACCTTGCTGTGTCGGTCAGCATGTTTTCAAACGCAGCATTAAAAATAGATGAACCTGATGCAGCCGGACCCAGAGTGTAACGCCGCGGTGCCGTGATGTCATAGATCCTGCTGTGTACTGCGGTGTGGAGACTAGACCCACGGTGTAACGCTGCGGTGCCGTGATGTCATAGATCCTGCTGTGTACTGCGGTGTGGAGACTAGACCCACGGTGTAACATAGTTTATGAAACAGGAATGGTAGCAGACGGCGTTGTTCTAGTTGAGTCAGCCTGCCAATGACAGTTCTGTGGGGTTGTTTGTTAAAACGGGTGAAGCCTCTGGAGCTTTAATGCCGCAGTGTGGAAGAGTAGCGCTGGCAACCTTTGACTCACAAATCTTTCAGGACTTGCTGCAGTGAGACAGGGCACTTGGATATTACGAAACTGAGGCGGGTAGAAAAGGGATTTTTCATTTCAATGGTTGTAAAATTGCGGTGTTGTATTGGCAGACCTCAGAGTTCAGTACTTAGAATCGGTGTCTGTGCAAATATGCTGTCAGTGTGCGACTTGTTAGTGTCAAAACCCTGACCTCACATTCAACCTTAGGTAGCATTAAAAATGTAGCCAAGTATCTTTTGTGTCACGTCTCTATACCATTACCGATTTATTTTAATGTCTGCTCTCTCTCTTTGTGGAACGTCAGAAGGAGAAGAGGTTCTCGTCGCCCGGAGGGAAACGCCCTGCCTCGCCCTCCAACATCACTGGACGTAACCGCTCTCCCTCTCCTGCCCCCCTTCCCGCCAGCAAGAGACCCCCCTCCCCCAGCGCTGCAAAGTAAGACCACCAGTCTGTCTCGTCCCCAGGAGATATGACGGTCTCTGTGACAGTATTGGGGATAATTGATATAACTGCCTCCCCTTTACAGGCAAAGCCCCCGGAATCGTCCCCCGTCCCCTGGGGGTGTAAAACAGCGCCCCCCATCCCCTCAGCCTGGCTCGACCAAATCTCCGTCTCCCCAGCCCACCACTGCCAAGCCCCCGCCCATTCAGAGACCGGCCCTCACCCCCACTGGCCCTCCCACCCTACGGAAGAGGGACCCCAAGACCAAGGATGTCTGTCCTGTCCAGCCTCTGGTCCCCCCGCCCCCCGAGACACTCCAGGGCTGCGCCACGCCCGGGCCCGCCAACACCCCCTCCAGTAAGACCAAAGACAAGGAAGGTGAGTACTGAGGGCCTCCGTCAGGTCAGGGGTCAGCTACAGGAGTCCCCTGTCCTGATGTCCTGACGTAGGTTTCTGACGTAGGTTTCATTTCCTTTGTTCCACCACACTGTGTTAGGACCTCTCACCTCCTGTAGCTCATTAGTGAGGGAGGATGGCGTGTCTGTGGCTCAGTGTGTCGCGTGTCTGTAGCCCAGCGTGTCGCGTGTGTCTGTGGCTCTGCGTGTCGCGTGTGTCTGTAGCCCAGCGTGTCGCGTGTGTCTGTAGCCCAGCGTGTCGCGTGTGTCTGTAGCCCAGCGTGTCGCGTGTGTCTGTAGCCCAGCGTGTCGCGTGTGTCTGTAGCTCTGCGTGTCGCGTGTGTCCCTGGACTAACTAGTACTATACAGGTCTCGTTCAATAAGGGAAGACGAGGGGACAAGTCGTGTTATTGTTTAGAGGCAGGATTCTGCACACTGTCCCTTTAAATCCCTGCTGGAGTTCCGAGCCTCTGGGCTCTGGGAGATCTAGCGCCCCCATCTGGTCAGTGTGCTGCGGTACTGCTCCATAACTCATTGAGGGAGGGTGAAGGAGAGGGTTAATGGACTGTATGTTGGTCACCCCCCCACAACTCCACCCCCCCACCTCGCTCTCATTAGGACCTGGTATGCTTTGGTAGGAGGCACACAGCTCTGTATGACCAGCAGCCACAGAGACAGTCATGTGAAATCTGTTCTCACACTCCGTTTTTCTCTTTTTCATATCCTTATCTCTGATTTAGTGTCTGTCCTCTCAATGCTTCTCTGTTGTGCGTTAGGTGTCAGTATGTTTGGTTCCTCATTGGTCCCAGCTTCTCTGTTGTGCGTTAGGTGTCAGTATGTTTGGTTCCTCATTGGTCCCAGCTTCTCTGTTGTGCGTTAGGTGTCAGTATGTTTGGTTCCTCATTGGTCCCAGCTTCTCTGTTGTGCGTTAGGTGTCAGTATGTTTGGTTCCTCATTGGTCCCAGCTTCTCTGTTGAATATGCTGTCATTATTGCGACGTGTGTTTGTGTGGTTCGTCTCGATCAGACAAGTCCATGGCGGGAACCAACTCGGCGGCAGAGGCCGCCATGATCCTGGCCGAGAACCGCCGCCTGGCCCGGGAGAAGAAGGAGAGAGAGGAGGCTCTTCGAGTGCAGAGAGAGGAGGAGGAAAAGTGAGGAGTGGAAACGGCGCCACTAGAACATTCCAAGGTCGTGTCTCTCTGTCGTGGGGTGTTTACCTCATATGTCTATCTGTAGGCTGAGGAAGGAGGAGGAAAAACGCTTGGCTGAGGAGGCGCGGCTGAAACGCCTGGAGGAGGAGAAGAGGCTGGCGGAGGAGAGGAAGAAGAAGGAGGAGGAGGACGCTCTTATGGCGGAGGCTGACAGAGAGAGACTGGAGGCAGAGGAGGCAGTGAGACAGGCAGAGCTACAGAAAGAGGTAGGAACACACACACACTATGACAGTATTGATGACGGCATCATTGATTGGTTCCTTGATGATGTGTTTGTCCAATCCCAGCGAGAGGAGGCAGATGCGCGGGCCGCTGTTGAGGCAGAGAAGGTCCGTGTTGAGAGGGAAAGGATCATGGCCCAGAACCAACAGGAGCGCATGGAGAGGAAGAAGGTAAGATCCTCATCATCATCATCATCATCCTGTGTGTCACTGTGTTTAACAGCAGTCCTTCACCATAAACCCCCTGTTGTCTTTCCATTTGCAGAGAATTGAGGAGATTATGAAGAGAACAAGGAAAGGAGATTTGGACAAGGTGAGATATTTTTCAGGTTGTAATATCACCATGACAACATGCTCTTATAATTACCGTCACCATGGATAGGAACAGGTTGGGCCTTGCTTACACGCATTAATAAATATTACATAATAAATATTACACACATTAACAAATGTGCTTATATGGATGGAAATGTTAAATATCTAAATTTTGACCTCATGTTTCCTCCATAGAGAGACGGTGATGAGAAAGGCATGCAGGATGAAGAGGGAGATGAGGAGAGAGACGACCAAGGAGACGACCAAGGAGACGACCACCAGATCAACTGTGATGAGCAAACCATGGGTAATTGTCACTGAAAGGCTGACTTCAGTCAAACCCCAAGATAACAGATTTAATGTGTATCCCTGATCAGTGCATCATTTTACCGAAACCCAAAGAAATTATTCAATAACATGTTTATCCACAGTTAATAGTGCCGTTTTATTAGAATTTTACAATTTCTGTCCCCGAAATGATGTTTGCCAACCCTGAAGAAGCCGTGGTCAGCTAGGTGCCCCTGGCCTGGTGGCTGGCGGGGCAGTAATCTGAATACAACGCTGCTTTCAAACGGAAGATGAGGCAGCACTTTGTCAGAGCTCCTGGTCAGCGCCTAGGGTCGCCCTCACAGTGAACTGCTCACCTCCACAGGGGAACTGACGGAGACCGGCGACCTGACGGAGAACACTGACTGGGCCACGGATGTTGAGGTGGATCAGGGGCGTGGCCTGACCAGCCAGGAGTCAATGGGAGAGCGGGAGGAGGAGCCGCTTGGTTGTGTGAACGGGAAGCTGGAGGCTGACAAGGAAAACAACAATGGGACCAGACCTGCAGAATCTCTGACTGTTAGGTACACGCACACACACACACCACACGTGCACACGCACACGCACAAGCGCGCACACGCACACACTTCTGTAATGTACCCAGCTGCAGTGCTTCTCCTGTAGGATGTAAGTGCCGACTGTGTTGGTAGCCCTGTCTCCTCTGACTGTGTTGGTAGCCCTGTCTCCTCTGACTGTGTTGGTAGCCCTGTCTCCTCTGACTGTGCCTCCAGCCTCGGGCCCCCGGGTGGTCTGGTGGGGGGCTCAGAGTTCCAGAACCAGGACTCCAACATGGAGGCACCGGGTCTGAACGGAAAGCCCGGCCCCTGGAGCTTCGAGGAGCTCATCGACCTGGGAGTCAACGCCAAGGGCCGACCTGTCATCGATGCCGAGGGACGGAACCAGGGCATTATGGGCCGTGACGGGGCCCCTGACGGGCCAGGAGTTACTCCACTTCTCCCCTCCGGTCAGCCCTTAGAAGCCCTGGCTGGTGAGACCGATAGAAGCTTCGACTACGGTTAATAGTGAATTGACTGAAACCAAACTGCACGTCGTTTGTTGTGAAGGTCAGTGAATACCTTGGTGGATGTTGACACATCTGTCCTGTGTTTCCCTGTAGAGATGTGAGGCTGCATCCTTTCAGCCTGTGAATACTGCACTCGTAGAGTTCCTGTCCAGCTGAGTTCCAGACCCACTTACCCCTCCACACGCACACACACACACACACACACACACACACACACACACACACACACACACACACTGGACCCAGGACCCCCCGGCTTCCTCGTCTGGACCTCCTCCGCCAGAGGAGGCACGCAGGAGGTCAGGTGGGGCCCTCTGAATGCAGAAAAAAAAGAAAAAGGCTTCAGGGAAACGTCTGTGTTCCTTCAACGTGCTCATTCCCTGGTGTCATACTCACACCGTTTGAGTGTCGCTAGTTTTTTTTTATTTGAATTTGTTCATACTGTTGATATTTTTTTAAGTGTTGGGACAGGTTGTGCAACATTGTAATTTATACGATGGTTTCTTGGTAATCCCTAATTACTGCTGTCGTGTTTAGTTTTTGTTCCGGTTCCATTGTGTGTCTTCAGTATGCTTAGACACGTGGTGTGTAGGAGTTCACAACTTGTCACAAGGGATTCAGACAACCTGCCAGAGGTGAAAGAAATTGTGATTGAAGGTGAGGCCACCTGGGTGTTGTAGTCCTTTCAGGATCTACCTCTAGCACCCTTGTATTCAGTAGACCCAGACAGAGGCTAGCTGGGCAGTTGCAGGGGCGTAGGTTACATCATGCTCGTGCCCAAGAAGCCAGCAGGACTACGACCTCTGACCCAATCCCAGTCAGTTGTCCATCATCCATTGGGCCGTTCTCTTTTCAAACACCCTGGCTCAGTTTTCCTGTCTGTTTCATCTGTCTCCTGAGCTGCTCCGAGCCCATCGACTTCCCTGCTCTCACCCCTCACCACCAGGGGGCCCTCGTGTTCAAATCAAACAGTTTTATTCAAATGATGTGACCTACGTTTGTAGGAATTCCGAAGGTAAATAGTCGGTTTAAATGAATATTTGTTCTGGGAAGTTGATCTGTTCCTGTTTAGATGAATGTCTTTATATGTTAACATGTTGTGCTTTTACATGTGTGTGTATATAAAGTTAATTGTTAGCTAATATCAAATTGTAATTTAACAGCATCCTGAGCGCTGAGGTTAACTTTCAACCCCAGCAATGACTGCATGAATCTATACTCTCACCATATGAATGACTATAGCCCTTAACGGATGTGTGGCGTGCGTGCGTGCGTGCGTACGTGCGTGCGCTACTAGTCCGGAAACAGACCTTGAAGGGTTTGAAGTTCACTCTTATACAACAACTGTTCTGTCGGTCTCTCCTGTCTGTCGGTCTCTCCTGTCTGTCAGTAGCTCTCTCCATACTGTCTTTGTTCCAGTGCTTCTCCTCTACTTCTGACTGACACAAAAAACAATACCTGGCTGCTGCTTTTATACTTTACCTCTTCTGGCAAAAAGCAAACATTTCAATTATTTTTATAATGTATAAATTGGCTGTTTGTTTATATGTATGAACATATATTTCCACTTATTTAAGTGTTACGGTATTCTGTCTATAATCAGTATTAGACCAACGCCACTGGGGTGGGAATTGGAATTAGGGTGTTGTCTGTGTATTCTAGTGTTGGTTGTGTTTGACTCCTGCCCTTTGTTAAGGTTGCCAGTGCTGTGGACCTAAGCTCTGTTCCAGGTCAAGCTTTAGTCACCACCATGACTGGGTTAGCCCTGCTCCTGGACTGCTGGTCCCAGATAGTCACTACCATGGCTAGGTTAGCCCTGCTCCTGGACTGCTGGTCCCAGATAGTCACTACCATGGCTAGGTTAGCCCTGCTCCTGGACTGCTGGTCCCAGATAGTCACTACCATGGCTAGGTTAGCCCTGCTCCTGGCCTGCTGGTCCCAGATAGTCACCTCAGTGCACTGCTAATGCCTGCTCTTTCAGGTGGGATGTATGAAAAACATGTCCACCTGAGCTGTGCTCACCGGGCACTTGATAATTGTCGGCAATTTGGCAACGACTCCATTAGGTGGAGCTGTTCCGTTGCTTTGACCTGTCACACACCTAATAGATCAGCTCAAGTGTGGAGGGACAGGAACTGGGCGTTAGTGAGGTGAGGTGTTGAGTCGGTCAGATTCGGCCGTTTAACCGCTCAGGGAACACGCTGGGGAATCGGCACTGTAGATTGATAAGTGGGTTCTCTGTGTGTTGACCGAGAGCATTTTGGGAGACCGAATGTTTTTGCGTTTGTGCCCCAAACCCCCCCTGACAATTGCCTTGGATCCCAACTTGAGAGATGGGAGCAGAAATGTTTCTGTGAAAGGTTTTGCAGGGATGCCATTTCAAGGTTGCAATAGGACCGTTAACAGGGACTATGGTCACAGCCCTACACACCTCTGTGTGGCAGCTGTCTGGTGAGTCTACCACTAAATGATGGCGACAGGACCGCTGAGTTTTTGTCTTTGCTGGTGTCGTTCCATGTTGTTTAAGGGTTGTTAAAGAGCTATGTGGACACCCTTGAGTTCCCTATGCTTGAATCATCCAGAGGTTTGCGGACCTTGTTTCCCCTAAATCCAGGCCCCCCCCCATTTTAGTTTTTGCTCTAGTGATGTACAGCTGATTCAGATGATGACGATCGTGATGACAGCGTGGCGATGACCTCATTATTTCAGTCTGCTGTGTGTTTCTGGGGCAACAACAGAACATGGACCTGTGGAAGGCCCGAGGATGGATTCTGGGAAACCCTGCTTTATTTCCTGCCTTATGACTGGACCGGGAGGTCTGGCTTTGACTAATAGGCATGAAGAATGTTCATTTGACTAAACAAACAAGCTCTTAATCGTTTAACAAGCGTCTCTGTCGCTCTCTGTTGTTTTAATGTACAAACTGTTTTACTGTTTATCGCAGCATTAGGCGCTTGGCACTGTGGGAGGTTTGCCACTTTGTGGTTTGAAAAGCTTTGGAGTGAACTGTCAGTAAGATGCGAAGAAGTTCAGCATGGTGCTGGAATACAGACGTTTCCCCGTCTTTTGTCTCTCATCCGGACCTGTTATCAACGCCCCTTCTTGACAAACGTGAGTCTATTCCAAGGGTCACTGTAGACGTGTCTGGTGTGAAACAGGGTTGTTCGCTGGTCAGTGCTATGTGGCTAATGTTAGCCACACATCCGTCACCGAAAAGACCATTGCATGACAGTCGCTGCTCCCAGACCAGACGTCCTGTGGTGGTGGTCATTCCTTCCTGTGTCTGGGCTTGAATACCGAGCTAACTTGATGTTCTCATGACAGTGAGTCGTTATGACGGTAGAATAGAAAGGTGCCTTAGGTTGACAAAGGGTTGTATTTTTATTTTGTTACAATTAATTAATAGCTAATAAAATGTGGCGTGTCTTTACCTCGGCCATGACAATCATTCTACCTGACCAGGGCTACAGTGTGAATATGAATTGCTTTCTGGAGGCTCTCCAGACCCTAACCCAAGCTCTGTCCACAAACTATATTTGTAAATATATCTAAGTGTACTGAAAAGATATGAACTGTTAAAAATAAAGTTTTGCAAATTAAAAAGGGATAGTTTGTTTCTGTCTACCAGGTGGAAATAAACACACATTTTAGTCTCTTGCCTTTATTGATCCTTAAAAATCTGCATTCACATCCCAAACTGTCCCTCCACTTCAGAACGCGATGACTACATGATTAGCCTAGTATTTCTGAGCAACACCATTTAATACCTTCAAAGAAAGACCCAGTTTGTCCATTCTGATTATTACATGAAGACCTACATGAGACCTTCATATATAAGGCCTTTTAATACATCACTTCAGAGATATCATGACGTTAATTTAGGAAAGTTAGTATAGAATTCAACAAGTTAATGGAAGCATGTAACATGTCTCTTATTAGTATTCTTCCAGCGAGGTACTGAAAGGGCATTCCCTAATATGGCTATGCCAAGCTTTATAGTATTGCATATCACAAGCAAACCAGTCGACACTGACATCGAACACTGGAACAAGATTACTTTGAACGGTGGTTAGACTTCATTCAGGTGAATAACCTGTGGTTTCACGCGGTAGATTGAACCGCTTGACCTCTCCAGTTGGTTTAGAGGTCCCGACAGGAATCAAGGACGAGAATCTTCTCTGGCATTCTTGCTGGCCGCACTCACAGCTTCTTGGCGCAGTCAGGACAGTAGATGAGCTCTCCGTTCATGACGAAGCGCTTGTTGGCCAGGGAGAGGGAGCACTTCTTGCAGTTGAAACAGTACTCATGCCAGGAGTGGCCCTCGTAGTTCACCACATTGGTCCCGTGGCCAAACCCTGTGGTAAGGGAGAAGGTATGTGGAGACAAAACGTTCAGCCACAACAATCTCATCAATGCTAATAAACTCCACTAGAACGTTCCACCAGACGTTCCACCAGACATGTACGCCGTAGACAGTGAAAGTGTATGATCCCCTTGTAAACCTTAATGTTGAATCTGAAAAGGGATTACATTAATTGTTCTTTCAACAGATCTACACACAATGTACACACACTTTCAAAGTTCTAGAACCTCTCCAAAAAATGTTTTTGACTGCATGTGCCTTTAAACCTCAGAGCTGCATTCATGCATTCCTGGGAAGTTGTCTGTTTTTCTCCATATTTGGACACATGAATGTGCAATCTTCACCTCAACACAGATAAACAACCATTCAAAGCACATTGTCCCAGTTGTTTTGGTCTTTACTCAGGTTTTGTCTGGCAAATATCAGTCATGTCTGCACCTTACATATTTCTTTAGTAATTATTAATGCTCAGTCCACTGTTATTTGTTTTTATTACCCTTATTCCTTTTGTATAAATTGTTGCACCAACGGCCAGAACAAATTCCTTGTTTGTTGTGAAACTTACTTGGCAATAAAAAAAATTGAGATCAGAGGTTTCTGAGAGTCTCATGCACTTCAATACTGATTATGTCAATAGAGGCCAGTAGATCCCCTGATGTCACTCTGGGGTTCTGAGAGACTTCTATGAGCATCTTTTGGTCAGCTGGTGGTCTGAATTTGTTGGGGTGTCCTGTGTAGATTTCCACTGGTCTGGAATTGTGTCCCTCTCGGACATATGGGTATCAATAGTCTTTAACTCCCCACAAAGATAGTAAAACCTGAGACAGGTTAGGTTTATGTGTTAGGGCAACTAAGTTTCGTCAGGTTATTGACATCACAAAGTAAGGTTAGGGCATAGGGAGCATGGATGCTAGTTTTTCTTTTAGAAGGACGTCTGTGTATCTGACCTGTGATGGGGTTCTTGCAGCCATTGCACGGCTTGGCCACGGAGGTCTTGTAGCAGTCCACACAGTAGACATGTTCCTCGTGGGAGGTGAAGCGGGTTCCAGCCAGGGTCTTTCGGCAGGTACGACAGACAAAGCACTCGGAGTGCCACGGCTGGTCCTGATAGCTGATGCCTCCGGAGGTGATAGGCTAAGGGAAGAGAAACACTGTGTCAGGTGTCCTGGAAGACAACGTTCACTCCTCCTCTACGGATAAAAACAAACATTTAGTTTAACTTGTAACTAATGTCAATATTAGTTATTATGAGAATGCTATATTGCTGTAATTTCACATGGCAGGAAAATGCAGCAAAAACCTATTAAAAATGGAATCAAATATGTTTCTCTTTGTGTGTTGTGAAGGGACGGATTTGTTATGCACCTGCTTGCAGTGGAAGCATTTCTTGGCAAACTTCTTGTCGTGACAGGGGCCGCAGTAGATGTCATCGCCCTTGTTCAAGAAGCTCTGCGAGCGGATTGGCTGCTTGCACTCGAAGCAGGTGAAGCATTCCTCATGCCACACCTTGTTCTTGTACTCCACATTCTGAGAACCTGTCAATCAAAGAGGGAGCAGATTGGATAGAAACAGCGTGGACTTTCTCCTGTTGCTCAGGAATCGCAGTGCTAGGTCAGTTTCAGGAGAGACAATGTATTGCAGTGCTAGGTCAGTTTCAGGAGAGACGATGCATCGCAGTGCTAGGTCAGTTTCAGGAGAGACAATGTATTGCAGTGCTAGGTCAGTTTCAGGAGAGACGATGCATCGCAGTGCTAGGTCAGTTTCAGGAGAGACGATGCATCGCAGCGCTAGGTCAGTTTCAGGAGAGACAATGTATTGCAGTGCTAGGTCAGTTTCAGGAGAGACGATGCATCGCAGCGCTAGGTCAGTTTCAGGAGAGACAATGTATTGCAGTGCTAGGTCAGTTTCAGGAGAGACGATGCATCGCAGCGCTAGGTCAGTTTCAGGAAAGACAATGTATCGCAGCGCTAGGTCAGTTTCAGGAGAGACAATGTATCGTAGCCACAGCGAAGCCCACCTGGCATGACCACCTTGTAGCAGCCCTGGCAACGGTTGCCGTCTTCGCGGGAGCCACACTTGCCACACATGATCTTGCCGTCGTCCCTGGCGCTGAACGGCTCGTTGGCCAGGGGTTTGTAGCACTTAGCGCAGCGGAAACAGTCCTCATGCCAGTGGCGGTTCTTATGGTTCAACTCCTGGAGACAGACACCAGAGGAGTGACATTCACTCACATTTCCAAACACCTCATTAAACCCAAAGCCATTTTCCTATCGTTTCTAGGTTACAACATTCAGGGGGGGTTGCCAGAAACAGAGTAGTGAATCATGTCTGTCCAGAAAAGCTCAGGGGAAATTGTGTGCAGAGCAGCTTGAAAGGCCTGACGGTCGATACATGCTGCCTGGGACACGTCGGCCGGGGACATCGGTCCCTGGAGAACTCACAACACCTTTCAGCAGCAGGTTACCTAGCAGTTACTGAGTTATACCAGTGTCCAACACACACATTGTACATATACACACTTTAGGTTGGGTGATCACGCACTGTACACACACACACACATACTGTACATACGCACACACTGTACACACGCACACACTACACACACACACGCAGACGCTGAAGGGTACAGAGCACCAACCTTGGCATCGGCACCTATGGGGCGACGACACTCAGCGCAGGTGTTGGCACAGAGCTTGTCAAAGCACTTTGTACACACGTGCTTCTCATCCTTCTTCACATACTTCTTCCCATGAAGGTTGTCACGGCAATAGTAACAGTCGAAGCGTTCAGTCATGGTGGAGGTAGCGTAGCTCCTCGGTCCTGTACGAACGCAGACAACAACCTCATTAACCGTCAGGAAACGATCAATCAAATTTTGACACCTTTTTTACATCAGCAGTTGTTACGAAGTGCTTTCAGATACCCAGCCTGAAACCCCAAAGATCAAGCAACAACGGAGTTTATGCACAGTGGCTAGGAAAAACTCCCATATTAGGATGAAACTTCAGAAGAGACCTAGAGAGGAACCAGACTCTGAGGGGTGGCCAGTCCTCTCTGGCTGTACCAATTAAAGATTATAATAGTACATGACCTTTTGGGCCACATCGATATTTTTGCACGTTCAGATGCAGGTCAATAAGTGCAGGTGGGCTGTGTCCAGTGTCTTTAAACAGAACCAGAACCAAGTCAGAACCTGATGGACAAGAACAGGACACCCCACAATCAGGTTGTATACAACCAACCTTTGTAATTAAATGGCTAATTGACTGACAAGTAAACGCATGTAATTACAGACTCATTGCTTGGACGTACATAGACTACTAGCTTTATTTGAGTTGGTTGTTTTGCCCCGAGTCACCAGAGGGAGGCAGTGTAGGTTACAGTTTGACTGAGTCAACGTCACCCTACAGTAGCTTACAGCATGATCCATGTGAGCCTATCAGACATTATCCACGTACCTAACTTGTGTAACACCTAACTCATCATAAAATGGGACATGCGGCATGTTCTTCAGCAGCAAAAGCCTTGACCCGACTGATGACCTCACTCGGCTGTTATCAATTACACATGTACATCATGCCTGGTCGAGTACTGAGGAAACATTGTATCCAGACACACAAAACCCGATCTGTTACACATTGTCCAGGCTAAGACAAACATCTGTTCAAACTGGCTTCCTAGTGCACTTCCTGCCCTCTAATCAGACCCAGTCAGGCACAGGGTTTAGCACCCGCATGCCAAACGGCTGAGGGAAGTGTTTGGAAAAATGTCTGCCTCAAATTGGCCCACAGATGTTTGCCTGTTCTGAAAAGGGCTTTAGCGTGTAGCCAACACTCCCGTGTCTGACTCGGCCCTGTGGGAGGCGGCTGACTTTATCAGGCTTTGCTGGAAAGTTTAGGCTATATTTTTAGACTGCTTGGCTCACTTAATCCATCACACTTTATCCCACCTCCTCCCCCTCGTGCCATTTGTCTCCGTTTGATAACACAATTTCATTGGTTGTTAGTGTAAACAAAACCATCCCCCCTTCTCCTCTTCATTCTGATAGTCACATCACAACAGGAAGCACGGACTGATCATCCACCATGATATGAGTTGGCTGAACACATTATGGGCTGCATGGAGTTTTTGTGTTTTCTAAGGCAGGTATTTTAGGCCAGGGGTTCCTAACCTTTTTTCCCCTTTTTTCATATTTTAGGATGATAAAAATATTGCGAAACAAATATATTAAAAAAAGAAAAACGAATAACCTTTTCTCAAGGTCTTTCTGCCACCCCATGAAGCGCTGGAATCCCATGTTATGTTCTCACCCTGTAGATGGGAACACTCTCCAAGGGCCTCTGGAACGAACCATGCTATTTAGGCCTTTCAGTGCCCATGCCATCCTGATCATCTAGCCTGTTAGTGTCAAACACTTGAGTCTTGTACATGTCTTATACACTAGAGAGAAACACACTAGAAATCTAGACTATGCCAAAACTCTCAAACACTGGATGTCTGTTGTGGCTTTAGCAGTTCGGGAGCCAAAAAACAAAAGTATATTTTGGCATTGTTTATGTCCGAGATGTTTTACAGACAACAGATGCAATGTTATTGAGAATCTGCTTTAATTGCAGTGAGACTGATGTAAGGAAGTATTTGGAATGACACACTATCCCGGTATCCATGGGAACTGCAAATATTTACGAAAGCCAATTGGTGGTTGGGGGAATGCAGAAATCTGGTCGACAACGGGATCTGCCACAGGCGCTTCGGTGCGTGCTCCGTCTGACTGGCCCGTGGGGATGGTTGGGGGTGCAGGGGACAGACAGGCCTGTGTTCAGCTGTGCGGGAGGGATCAACATGACTGCCTGGAATAAACCCTGAGTCACTGGTGAGTCACCCCCATTCTTATAGCAGTGGTATGAGCCGATCGGGATCGGTCAAACCAATGGCTAAGATTGGGACAATAGCAGCAACGTATCACAGTCTCAGAGGCCCAAATCCACCGCCTCAGAGGCCCAAATCCACAGTCTCTGAGGCCCAAATCCACCAACTCAGAGGCCCAAATCCACCGCCTCAGAGGCCCACACCAGGCATTCCGTTGTGTTAAAGCATGGGGCTCTTGTAGCGGAGACATCTAGAAACACCAAGCCAGACGGGTGAAATCTGAGGACATCTGAGGACACTACAGGGACCACCCAGCCGTAGAGGATCCAGATGCCTACTGAAAGAGCGCTGTATCAGCTACCGCCAACCACACCGTTGCCCCCACAGAGACCCCCATGCTACGCACCAGTAGTTTCTTCAAGAGGGGCTGGAGCACATCACTTTGGTCTGTGGGGCCGGGAAACCACTTTACGGTGGAAAGCTCAGGGTAAGAGAATGGTGTGTGGTCAGTGGGCTATGATGGTGTCAGGTATAGCCGCCCACAGAGCCTGGCTCTCATCAACATTGATTACTTGTGGCTCCCTGACGGCAGATCAAAGCCAAACAGTTCTGAGGAAGAGGGTTGAGCTCAGCTTCTATGTATAGTAACAACCATGTGATCTCTGTCTGACTTGGTTTCCCTGATAAAAACTACATTTATCATGTTTGATTGCCCATTTACAACTTAAATAAAGCTGTCCCGAGGACTTGAGTGCTTAAGGCTCAATTCAATAAAACCCATATTGCAATATTTTTGCATCTTTTTAAAACATCAAATAAACGGTCTGGTTTCAACTAAGGACTCCAGACTTAATTTCCACAGTCCAGACGTATCAGTCCAGATGTATTTAAAACATCTTATTCTTCAGACCTTCCCATTCCCCCCAAAAGACATAAATCAGAAAGAGAACTCAGCAGTATCAAACGTTTCTCAGTTGTGACCTACCAAACACAGTCAAGAAGCCAAGAACCAAAGAGAACTTCCCAGAAGCCATCAGTCAGCATCCCAGAATGGACGTAGCAAACCAACCACCTTCCCACCACCACCTGACCAGCACTAGATAACAGTGAAGAAACAATATGAACATCAATTCAACCTCTTACCTGACAGTCTGTAAGCCATGATGAGGTCCAGGTATGACAGGTAGACAGGAGAGAGACAACCAAGGTTGAGGAGAGTAGCATCCACAGAGGAGACCGCCACAGAGCCCAGCACGGTTTGGGCTATATACACCCAGGTCCTCTGACCCAGGGTCTAACGCCCACTCCCTCACCCAACCCTGAAATGTCCATTCCATTTTAGGATATGAATCAAAAGAATTGTCTACAGCCAGGGGAGGGGACGAACACCACGGCTGTGACATCAGAGGAAAAACAGGGGTTGCAAAGGTCGGGAATGGGGACCTTTAGGGACAACAGATTCCCCCTACTACCCAAGGGGCTGTTTGTAGGGGGCTCCTGATCTTCAAATGCTGTTTCTAGTACAATCAGTCATTTTAAAATGTTTGCACAGTAATATCTCACGGTGGTTGTTTATTGTTTTATTATAACCGCTAGATATATTTGTAATAATATATTACCCTGATGTGAAACACCAGAAGGGCTGACAGTGTGCAGAATGCTCTGCAACCACTGGCTCAAAGACATTGAATAAATACTGTATCAATTAGGCACTCATTTATGGTTAGCTTGTCTAGTGACATAGTTTATATTAGCATAAACAATTAGAAAATGTTGTCAGACTTTTTCAGGAAGTGTTAAGAAATATGTTGGTCTGTCTGTCTGTGTGTCTGTCGGTATTTGCATAACCCAATGATGTGTGATAATAAACGATGTTCTAAAGTGCTCCCAGCCAAGGAATACATTTCAGAATTGTTTCAATGAATCCATTTCCAAGCACTTGTTTTTTTTCATGTTGAATACCTCTCTGTGACCTTAGTGGCTCTCAGTGAAAATATTTCCTTGAAAGGAGCGATGCAGACAGTGAAGACCATCTCTCACAGACAAGACCGTCTCAGACAGTGAAGACCGTCCCACAAAGTCAAGACCGTCTCAGACAGTCAAGACCGTCCCACAAAGTCAAGACCGTCTCAGACAGTCAAGACCATCTCTCACAGACAAGACCGTCTCAGACAGTCAAGACCGTCCCACAAAGTCAAGACCGTCTCAGACAGTCAAGACCGTCTCTCACAGACAAGACCGTCTCAGACAGTCAAGACCGTCCCACAAAGTCAAGACCGTCTCAGACAGTCAAGAACATCTCTCACAGACAAGACCGTCTCAGACAGTCAAGACCGTCTCTCACAGACAAGACCGTCTCAGACAGTCAAGACCGTCCCACAAAGTCAAGACCGTCTCAGACAGTCAAGAACATCTCTCACAGACAAGACCGTCTCAGACAGTCAAGACCGTCCCACAAAGTCAAGACCGTCTCAGAGAGTCAAAATGTTCTCAGACAGTCAAGATGTCCTGAGGACCACATCAGGACCTTTACCATAAAGAATCTATGTGAAACATATTAAATAAAATGAAAAATACATATTTTTTTAATATATTCGTTATAAATGTATGGCAAAAAACAATTACAATAAAAAAATTCTAAACAAATATTTAAAAAGAATAAGTCCCATGTATCTTAAAATGCCTCCAAAAATACACATTTTAAATCTAGCAATTTTTTTCCAATGAAGAACTATAGTTCAGACAGCATGTTACCTCCCATTAACGATGTTTGGTGGAGAGGAAGACATGGTGGACAGAGAGAGAGAGAGAGAAAGAGAAAGAGACAGACAAGCAGATGGACACACAACTGTTAGCATCACCATACTAATAAACCTAACCCTAATTATAAGCAAAAACCTGACCCCATCACTAAAATACACTTTTTCTTTGTGTGGACAGGCCAAATGTCCTTAGTTAACCAGTTCACTCACAAGTACACACATAGTACACACATACACACATTCAGTACACACACACACACACACATTCAGTACACACACAAGGTAATGATGGAAACTTGGATATAGAGACCAGTAAGTGCACTTAATGTTCCCAACTAATCATTGAGTCAGGAACCGAGCACCCATGACCCCTACAATTTCCCCTAATACGCCTGCCATGTCTACACATCTATCTGGCTGAATCCCAAATCCCAACCTATCCCCCTAAAAAACAGTGACCCCCTACACATGGAATGGGAATCAGATTCCAAATTCAGACAAACCCCTATAAACCAGGAGAATTAGATTGTGTCAAGCCAAACAGGACAACATAAAGTTGTGTTTATGTATATGTTTAGTTTTGCCAGCTGTTGTTAACTACAGATTCAATGTGTCTCCTTACTGAAGATCAAACATCTCATTGGTTCTTTTGGTGCCGGTTTATGTCAACTGTCCATCAATGAAACTCAACCCACACAGAAACATCAGCGAACGGACAGGATCCACGAACACCCGACCGCTGAAGACCCCTGGGGGAGGGGTCCTGTCTTCTCTATGTGACTGATATCCCTCAGATGATCCTTGTTTCTCGTAACCCTCAGTTCATATTTTTCTCCTGCAGTTGAGATAGTAGCAGTGGAATGAGTGCCCTCCTCCACACCTGCCAGTCCCTTAAGCCATGCCCTTAAATCAGACAGAAATAGCCACACGCTTTCCCCAGCTCCATCAGCAGCAACAAACCTCACCAGAACCACAAATACCTTTTCCAAGCACAAGTGGAAAACTGATAGGACCTAGTTAGCCAATAGTCATACAGACCTCCGTATCAAAATTGAGACAAACACCTTAGGAAATCCAGTATATTGTAGGAAAAGTTGACTGTGTCTGTAATGAAGTGTGTCTACCAATCTAACCAATGCCTCAAACAAACTACACTGCATCAACTACTGTACATTACCACACTGTAAAAACTACAATCTGAGCAGGGCTACATTTATATTAAGATTTCCAATCTAATTTTTTTGCGGTAATTTTGTTACCAAGATGAATTGTACATTGGTGGACATATTTGCCTATATTAACCAGAATTTTTTTTGTATAATTAATCTTCTTTCAAATAAAAGCTTTTTAAGAATGTTTTGTATTTGAGGTAAAATATCTTTCAAAATCATGAAATAAGATCATTTACTTTAATAAAGACATTTTTGGTAGGATTACATGCCCATTTATTCATGGGCATGTATTTCATTGTAAACGTTCAATCCTGATTAAAAAAATCTATATAAGTTGTAAAAACGTTTCCTAAAAGAAAACTATTTTTGTGGTGTAAATATCTCCCACAAAAATGAGATGTAATTTGTGTTGATAGAGGGGTTTCTGTGTGTTCCTCTCTCTCCGGGAAGGGTCTTAATCTCTGTGCTGTCTAGCGTAGATCAAGAGGCTGTTCTGAATATGTCTTGGCAGCAGTTCTGTAGTGGTGATGATAACATGTCAAAGCTCTCTTCACAAAACAATGCCAGCCTCTAATCTTGAAGACTGAGTTAATGGACGGTTGAAATAGCCCAGACAGAAACTAAAGGCCAGGCTGTCCAAATGTTCATTTTTCAAACTTGGGTTACACTTTATCTAAAGAGTCTATAATCGAATTTCCATCTATGGATATTTAGAAATACTATCAACAAACATTCAACAAACAATCTTTTGATAAGCAACTGCTTGCGAAGGTCAGGTAAAGGGTTTGGGTTACAATAAGGTTTAGGGTAAGTGTTAGGGTAAAGGTTTAAGGTGAGGACATGGAATGTCAGTCAGAACAGTGAGGGCATGGAATGTCAGTCAGAACAGTGAGGGCATGGAATGTCAGTCAGAACAGTGAGGGCATGGAATGTCAGTCAGAACAGAGTGTTTAAAGCCTTATCCTAACGTCATAATTGGACGTGACACAGACAGGATATACTGTATACATCACACTGGCTCACAATCTATTAGACAAGCACATGTCTTTTGGGTCTTATATGTCAACCAAAGGCAGTGGTTGTCACAGCCTGAGGAGGCTGTAGGACACAGGCGCAGAGGTGGGGGAACAAACGGCTCTTGAAAAACTGGACAGGACATGTTACAATGACTGACAAAACACACTAGGGCAGGAGGAACTTAAATAGGGACATAAAGAGGGGGTAAACAAGGCACAGAAGAAACCAGTTACTGAAATGAACTGAACATAGAAACAGGGAAACTAGAACAGAAAACACATAGAACATAGAAATGTAACGACCGACACGGCACAGGCCGTTACAGTAGTGTTTACAAACAAGGGGGGATGGGGGGGGGTATTTGAAGCTTCCATTTCTTTTGCATGGATTAAAGCTGTCTGGAATCACCCATTCCAATAGATCAGTCCAGACTGTTTATAGGAATGACATTTGTCCTGAATATGTTAGGACAAGATAGTTCAACAACTAAGTACGACGATGTCAAGAGCACATAAAGAAAGACAGAATCACTCACTGGGCCTGGGTTTCCCTGACCTCATTATAAGTCAGCAGACCGCAATAAAAAAAGCAGTAGTTGCATAATATAGTAACATTCAAATTCATGGGATGGATAAGTCTGATTACAGTGGATATAAAAAGTCTACACATCCCTGTTAAAATGCCAGGTTCTTGTGATGTAAAAGAATGAGACAGATAAATCATGTCAGAACTTTTTCCACCTTTAATGTGACCTATAATGTGAACAATTCAATTGAAAAACAAATTGAAATCTTTGAGGGGGAAAAATAAAAAATAAAAAACTCACAATAACCTGGTTGCATAAGTGTGCACACCCTTAAACTAATACTTTGTTGAAGCACCTTTTGATTTTATTACAGCACTCAGACTTTTTGGGTAGGAGTCTATTAGCATGGCACATCTTGACGTGGCAATATTTGCCCACTCTTCTTTGCAAAAGCGCTCCAAATCTGTCAGGTTGCGAGGATATCTCCTGTGCACAGCCCTCTTCAGATCACCCCACAGATGTTCAGTTGGATTCAGGTCTGGGCTCTGGCTGGGCCATTCCAAAACGTTAATCTTCTTCTGGTGAAGCCATGCTTTTGTGGATTTGGATGTGTGCTTTGGGTCGTTGTCATGCTGACAGGTGAACTTCCTCTTCATCTTCAGCTTTCTTACGGACGCCTGAAGGTTTTGTGCCAAAATTGCCTGGTATTTGGAACTGTTCATAATTCCCTCCACCCTGACTAAGGCCCCGGTTCCAGCTGAAGTAAAACAGCCCCAAAGCATGATGCTGCCACCATCATGCTTCACCATGGGTATGGTGTTCTTTGGGTGATGTGCAGTGTTGTTTTTGTGCCAAACATACCTTTTGGAATTATGGCCAAAAAGTTCAACCTTGGTTTCATCAGACCATAACACATTTTCCCACGTGCTTTTGGGAGACTTGATGCTTGTTTTTGCAAACTTCAGCTGGGCTTGGATGTTTTGTCTTTGTAAGAAAAGCCTTCCGTCTTGCCACCCTACCCCATAGCCCATTCATATGAAGAATACGGGAGATTGTTGTCACATGTAGCACACAGCCAGTACTTGCCAGAAATTCCTGCAGTTCCTTTAATGTTGCTGTAGGCCTCTTGGAGGCCTCCCTGACCAGTTTTCTTCTCGTCTTTTCATCAATTTTGGAGGGACGTCCAGTACTTGGTAATGTCTCTGTTGTGCCATATTTTCTCCACTTGATGATGACTGTCTTCACTGTGTTCCATGGTATATCTAATACTTTGGAAATTCTTTTGTACCCTTCTCCTGACTGATCTTTCTACAATGAGATCCCTTTGATGCTTTGGAAGCTCTCTGCGGACCATGGCTTTTGCTCTGAGATGCAACTAAGAAAATGTCAGGAAAATCCTACTAGTACAGCTGAACTTTATTTGTAATTAATCAGGGTCACTTTAAATGATGGCAGGTGTGTAATGACTTCTATTTAACATGAGTTTGAATGTGATTGGTTAATTCTGAACACAGCCACATCCCCAGTTATAAGAGGGTGTGCACACTTATGCAACCAGGTTATTGTAAGGTTTTTATTTTTCATTTTTCCCCCTCGAAGATTTCAGTGTGTTTTTCAATTGAATTGTTCACATTATAGGTCACATTAAAAGTGGAAAAAGTTCTGACATGATTTATCTTTGTCTCTTTCTTTTACATCACAAAAACCTGGCATTTTAACAGGGGTGTGTAGACTTTTTATATCCACTGTATATCAGTTCAGGGTTTGGAAGGTCACACTAATTCTGCAACGCAGGTAAATGGGAAGGAGGTAGATTAGGTCAAGGGTTCGGAACTTCCTCTCTGTCTTTGTTTTCTCCCTCTGTGTGTGTCTCTCTGTCTCTACCTCCCTATCTGTGTGTGTGTGT
>JACXGI010008203.1:0-26502 GCA_016801175.1 Esox masquinongy
CACATTGCTGCAGTAATTCAGGCAAAAGGAGCCCCAACTAAGTATTGAGTGCTGTACATGCTCATACTTTTCATGTTCATACTTTTCAGTTGGCCAACATTTCTAAAAATCCTTTTTTTGTATTGGTCTTAAGTAATATTCTAATTTTCTGAGATACTGAATTTGGGATTTTCATTAGTTGTCAGTTATAATCATCACAATTAAATGAAATAAACATTTGAAATACATCAGTCTGTGTGTAATGAATGAATATAATATCCAAGTTTCACTTTTTGAATGGAATTACTGAAATAAATCAACTTTTTGATGATATTCTAATTATATGACCAGCACCTGTAGGTGACGATAGTGATGGCCATTCGCGTCTATGAACTATGGCTTTTGCCAGTGGCCTTTTTAACAGCTTATTAGCCAGTAATAGGCTTACTAGTATCTACTAACTTCCTAGGAATAGTCAAAAGAATTGAGCAATTGCTAGCGAGACTGAATATGAATTTTCCCTGTCAAAGCTATTTCATTTCATGGCACAAAAACATTTGTTTTTCTTTCATTCGTGAATGACATTGATACAATATCTATAGGTGACGATAACTGACTTTCTCATCAAGTGAAAAGACGAGAGAATCGTGGAAACCCCAACTCTTTTACTGCCCAAGGTGTTTTGATAAAGCCTATATTATTACCCCCAAAAGCATGCACAGATGCGTACCTTTGAAAATCCACCAGAAACAGTCGCAATATAACCGTAAATAGTTTTAGTTTAGGTGTAGCTATTAAATGTTGTATGGAGCCAGCTAAATTTTTGTCTATCCTGACCCAAAACGCGGATGCATACTTTGAAAATCCCCAAGAAATAGTCCCAATACTGCAAGGAATACGCTGTTAGTTTTATGTTCGCAAAGAAAAATAGTTCAAGACAGAAGCATTATAAAAACATGTTTGTAGCAGATAATTGGACACATGGTAGGTCTAAAATAATTAGGCTAGTAGTTGATTTTTGATTGTAATGATAAACACATGAAATCATTCACCGATCCTTTGTCTAAATAAAAAAGACTTGTGAACGACTGACTCGGTTAGTTTAATCGTTCATTTGAATGGTTGCTTCGTTAATTTGAACTGCTGCCAGCGGAGTTCTACCCTAACCGCTGGCTTCCAGCTCAGTAGCCTACTCTCCGTCCAACAGCTGTTAGTTTGACGTACTCAAATAAAAGTTGATCAAGAAAGTAGCTGTCACAGTCGTGGAGGTAGGACACAGGCGCAGAGACGTGAGTGTGGTAGAAATCCATGGTTTAATCAAAAAGGAACAAAACAATAGCAGCAACCGATGACATTGGACAGCAAGCTCAAACAAAACCAAAATGATCCACACCGGGTGTGGCCAAACATTGAACATAAGTAGGATCCCCAATTGGAGGCAACGTTCTACACCTGCCTCCAATTGGGGAGACCAAAATGGATAGAGGTGCCTAGAGGCACCACCTGCTGTCCTGTCCTGACTATGGCCCCAGCCCAGCGCAGAGATGGCTAGAGGCATAGCCAGGACGTGACAGTAGCATTGTAAATACATGTTTGTAACAGATAATTGGACGCATGGCCTACGGTAATTAATGTAGTGTTTGATTTTTGATTGTAATGATAAACATAGTTGTATTAATGGAGTAAAACAACGTTCGTCCCGTGGGTGGTAGGGGAGGTGTAGGCATTACTGATTCAAATGAATGAAATGACTCTAAAGATTTGAACATTTTACTGAACGACTCGACAAGACCCGAGTCAGTAGAAAGAGTCAAACTTCCCATCACTACAACACACACCCAGCATTTCTCAGTTCTGGTTGGTTGTACGGTACCACAGACGATAGGGGTGGGCGGACCGATCCAAAAATTTCAATACTACAGATACGTCTCCTTTTTGAAGATTGATTCTAGCATGAGTAGCATCAGTAGGATCAATATCAGTTTCACTTTCTTCTAGGTTATACCCATTTCAACAAAGAATAGAACTGTTACTTTGTGCAAACAACTCAGTTCAGTTGTAGTCAAAAGTTATTCTCCTGCTCTACTGTTGCTTGTGACTGTGCACTCATACAATGAACATAAGTGTCACACACACACAGCGCGCCGCGCACCCTGACTACCGGCGCCAACCGCCGAACCGAAATACAGGCCTACCTTCATTATATGCACGAACGAAAGAGGAGCATCATGTGCCTATTTTACAGCTGGAGATATTTTACAGTTGTAAATGAAAATATCACGAACTACAATGTATGTTGGAAGGTTGTTCACTGCTATGGCAACATCAATTTGTTTAAACATGAAAACCCACAAGAAAGAACTCTGAGCTGCAACAGAAAAGATGGGAGGAGTTCTGTCTGCAACAGAAAAGATGCCTCAGACAGACCACCGACACAGAGGCAGAGTTTACTGGCAGACTCTTTTCATAGAGGCAAGGAATATCCAGGTATATACACCGATCAGCCATAACAATATGCCCACCTGCCTAATATTGTGTAGGTCCCCCTTTTGCCGCCAAAACAGCCCTGACCCGTCGAGGCATGGACTCCACTAGACCTCTGAAGGAGTGCTATGGTATCTGGCACAAAGACGTTAGCAGCAGATCTTAACATCTTAGGATCTGCTGATCTACTGTGTGTGTGTGTGTGTGTGTGTGTGTGTGTGTGTGTGTGTGTGCGTGTGTGCGTGTGTGCGTGTGTGCGTGTGTGCGTGTGTGCGTGCACAGGCCCCACCTCGCAGTCCTGTAAATTGGATGTCCAATTTCGCAGTCCTCCAAAATCGCAGTCCTCCATGGATCGGACATGTTTGTCCAGCACATCCCACAGATGCTCGATTGGATTGAGAGCTGGGGAATTAGGAGGACAAGTCAACACCTTGAACTCGTTGTTGTGTTCCTCAAACCATTCCTGAACCATTTTTGCTATGTGGCAGAGCGCATTATCCTGCTGAAAGAGGCCAATGCCATCAGGGAATACCATTGCCATGAAAGGGTGCACAGGGTCTGCAACAATGCTTAGGTAGGTGTCAAAATAACATCCACATGAATGGCAGGACCCAAGGTTTCCCAGCAGAACAATGCCCAAAGCATCACACTCCCTGGCTTGCGTTCTTCCCATAGTGCATCCTGGTGCCATGTGTTCTCCAGTTAAGCGACACACACTCACCCAACCATCCAAGTGATGTAATAGAAAATGTGATTCATCAGACCAGGCCACCTTCTTCCATTGCCCACCAGTCCAGTTCTGATGCTGACGTGCCCATTGTAGGCACTTTCGGCAGTGGACAGGGATCAGCATGGGCACCCTGACTGGTCTGCTTCTACGCAGCCCCATACGCAACAAACTGCGATGCACTGTGTGTTCTGACACCTTTCTATCAGTACCAGCATGAACTTTTTCAGCAATTTGAACTACAGTAGCTCGTCTGTTGGATCGGACCACACGGGCCAGCCTTCACTCCCCACGTGTATCAGTGAGCCTTGGCTGCCTATGACCCTGTTGCTGGTTCACCGCTTTTCCTTCCTTGGACCACTTTTGATTGGTACTGACCACTGCACACCGGGAACACACCACAAGGGCTGCAGTTTTGGAGATTTGGCCCTAGTCAAAGTTGCTCAGATCCTGCTTGTAACACAACTTTGAGGAAAGAATGTTCACTTGCTGCCTAATATACAGTTGTGCTCAAAAGTTTGCATACCCTTGGAAAATTGATAATATATGTACTATTTGTAAAGAAAACATGAGTGAGCAGGCAAAACACGTCTTTTATTTCTTATGGGTTTCACATTCAACTGTAGGTCATAACAGAACAGTACAATCATAAAACAAAACATGGCAACAAAGAAAAAAATGAATTGACCCCTGTTCAAAAGTCTGCATACCCTTAGTTCTTAATACTGTGTATTGCCCCGTTTGGCATCAATGACAGCGTGTAGTCTTTTGTAATAGTTGTCTATGAGACCCCAAATTCTTGCAGGTGGTATAGCTGCCCATTCGTCTTGGCAAAATGCCTCCAGGTCATGCAAAGTCTTTGGTCGTCTTGCATGAACCGCACGTTTGAGTTTTCCCCAGAGTGGTTCGATGATATTAAGGTCAGAAGACTGTGATGACCACTCCAGAACCTTCACCTTTTTCTGCTGTAACCACTGGAGGGTCAACTTAGCCTTGTGCTTAGGGTCATTGTCATGCTGGAAAGTCCAAGAGCATCCCATGCGCAGCTTTCTTGCAGAAGAATGCAAATTGTCTGCCAGTATTTTCTGATAACATGCTGCATTCATCTTGCCATTAATTTTCACAAGATTCCCCGTGCCTTTAGAGCTAACCCAAAACATCAGTGAGCCACCACCATGCTTCACAGTGGGGAATTCTGTTCACTATAGGCCTTGTTGACCCCTCTCCAAACATAGCGCTTGTGGTTGTGACCATAAAGCTCTATTTTGGTCTCGTCACTCCATATTACAGTGTGCCAGGAGCTGTAAGGGGTGTCAAGGTGTTGTCGGGCATATTGTTTTTATATTGGTTTTTTTTGTGGCATTAGAGCAGTAAAGGCTTCTTTCTGGCAACTCGACCATGCAGCTCATTTTTGTTCAAGTATCGTCGTATTGTGCTCCTTGAAACCACCACACTGTCTTTTTCCAGAGCAGCCTGTTTTTCTCCTGAGGTTACCTGTGGGTTTTTCTTTGTATCCCGAACAGTTCTTCTGGCAGTTTTGGCAGAAATCTTTCTTGGTCTACCTGACCTTGGCTTGGTATCAAGAGATCCCTGAATTTTCAACTTCTTAACAAGTGATTGAACAGTACTGCCTGGCATTTCCAAGGCTTTGGATATCTTTTTATATCCTTTTCCATCTTTATAAAGTTCCATTACCTTGTGATGCAAGTCTTTTGGCAGTTGTTTTCTGCTCCCCATGGCTCATTATCAAGCCTGCTCAGTGCAACCACGTGAGAGCTAACTCATTGTCTATTTATACACAGACACTAATTGCAATTTAAAAAGCCACAGGTGTGGGAAACTCACTTTTAATTGCCATTTTCACCTGTGTGTGTCACCTTGTGTGTCTGTAACAAGGCCAAACATTCAGGGGTATGTAAACTTTTGATCAGGGCCATTTGCGTGATTTCTGTTATCATTATGATTTAAAAAGGAGCCAAACAACTACAGTGACGGTAAAGTATTTGATCCCTTGCTGATTTTGTATGTTTGCCCACTAACAAAGAAATGAGCAGTCTATAATTTTAATGGTAGGTTTATTTTAACAGTGAGAGACAGAATAACAAAAAAAAAATCCAGAAAAAAACACATGTAAAAAAATGTTATGAATTGATTTGCATTTTAATGAGTGAAATAAGAATTCGACCCCTCTGCAAAACATGACTTAGTACTTGGTGGCAAAACCCTTGTTGGCAATCACAGAGGTCAGTTGTTTCATGTAGTTGGCCACCAGGTTTGCACACATCTCAGGAGGAATTTTGTCCCACTCCTCTTTGCAGATCTTCTACAAGTCATAAAGGTTTCGAGGCTGACATTAGGCAACTTGAACCTGTAGCTCCTTCCACAGATTTTCTATGGGATTAAGGTCTGGAGACTGGCTAGGCCACTCCAGGACCTTAATGTGCTTCTTCTTGAGCTGCTCCTTTGCTGCCTTGGCTGTGTGTTTTGGGTCATTGTCATGCTGGAATACCCATCCACAACCCATTTTCAATGCCCTGGCTGATGGAAGGAGGTTCTCACCCAAGATTTGACGGTACATGGCCCCGTCCATCGTCCCTTTGGTGCAGTGAAGTTGTCCTGTCCCCTTAGCAGAAAAACACCCCCAAAGTATAATGTTTCCACCATCCATGTTTGACGGTGGGGATGGTGTTCTTGTGGTCATAGGCAGCATTCCTCCTCCAAACATGGCGAGTTGATGCCAAAGAGCTCAATTTTGGTCTCATCTGACACACACTGACAACACTTTCACCCAGTTCTCCTCTGAATCATTCAGATGGTCAATGGCAAACTTCAGACGGGCCTGTACATGTGCTTCCTTAAGCAGGGGGACCTTGCAGGCGCTGCAGGATTTCAGTCCTTCACGGCGTAGTGTGTCACCAATTGTTTTCTTGGTGACTATGGTCCCAGCTGCCTTGAGATCATTGATAAGATCCTCCCGTGTAGTTCTGGGCTGATTCCTCACCGTTCTCATAATCATTGCAACTCCACGAGGTGAGATCTTGCATGGAGCCCCAGACCGAGGGAGATTGACAGTTCTTTTGTGTTTCTTCCATTTGCGAATAATGTCACCAACTGTTGTCATCTTCTCACCAAGCTGCTTGGCGATGGTCTTGTAGCCCATTCCAGCCCTGTGTAGGTCTACAATCTTGTCCCTGACATCCTTGGACAGCTCTTTGGTCTTGACCATGGTGGAGAGTTTGGAATCTGATTGATTGATTGATTGATTGCTTCTGTGGACAGGTCTTTTATACAGGTAACAAGCTGAGATTAGGAGCACTCCCTTTAAGTGTGCTCCTAATCTCAGTTTGTTACCCGTATAAAAGACACCTGGAAGCCAGAAATCTTTCTGATTGAGAGGGGATCAAATACTTATTTCACTCATTAAAATGCAAATCAATGTATAAAATTTTTGACATGCGTTTTTCTGGATTTTTTTGTTGTTATTCTGTCTCTCACTGTACAAATAAACCTACCATTAAAATTATAGATAATTTCTTTGTCAGTGGGCAAACGTACAAAATTAGCAGGGGTTCAAATACTTTTTTCCCTCACTGTATGTGATAATAAATGGCTTCAAATGATCACTATCCTTAAATAAAAGACTGTTATTTTGCATGATCAGTCAAATTATCAGTGTTATTCACGTCACCTGTCAGTAGTCATAATGTTATGGCTGATCGGTCTATATCCACTCTGTAATACCATGAATCTCATATTTAAATCGGTGTATAGTAGTGAAATTGGTATTTTAGTCAAATCAGATCTTCAGCATTGGTTAATCAATCAATAAATCAATCAAATTTATTTATAAAGCCCTTTTTACATCAGTAGTTGTCACAAAGTGCTTTTACAAAACACCCGGCCTTAAACCCCAAGGAGCAAACAACAGTACTGTTGAATTTCAGTGGCTAGGAAAAACTCCCTAAGAGGCGAAATTTAGGAAGAAACCTAGAGAGGACCCAGGCTCAGAGGGGTGGCCCGTCCTCTTCTGGCTGTGCCAGGTGAACATATTAAGAGTACAAATTGTAATAATTAATAAATGCATGTGGGCTGAGTCCAGAGTCTATTTAAACTTAGTCCAGGTCTGAAGCGTGACCAGATGGACAAGGACAGGGACGATATGGGGGAGGGGGGAGGTTTCAGCACAGTGGCAGCTGAAATCGTCAGGTATCGTCTTGATCTGCAACACAACCAGGAGGACTTTGGACAGGGACAGCAACAGGTCTTTCAAGCCTGGTACTCCTCAGGTGTGGGCCAAGACCTCATGTCCTCCTAGGTTAAAACGGCAGGAGATAGGGAAAATTTAGAAAATGCATTCCTTAGATCTACAGGGATTTATAGTGGAGAAAGAGAACTGACCCTACTCCCCCAGCACAATAGTATAGCAGCGTAAGACCTTGGGGCTGAGACAGGGGGGGTCCAGTGACACTGTGGTCTTATCCGGGGGAGGCCCTGGACAGGGCCCAACAGGCAGGAAATCAATCCACGTACATTGCCAAGCATCAACCAAAGGGACACCCACCAACCGCAACCACCCTGAAAGAGGGCCGAGTATTGCCAGCAGAGTACAGCCCAATTGCACAAGTGTGCAACAGAGAGACAACAACAAGCCAGTGACTCCGCCCCCGAATGGCATTGCAGGGAGGGCATCCCAAGTGGCGATGAGAGCCCACCTGGCAAGACAGCAAGGGTGGACAGTATCAAGCCTTTCTGCTCACCTTCACCCCCCTGGGGCAGACTACACTTAATCATAGACCATGCTGTAGAAATGAGTCTTTAGTAGACACTTGAAAGTTTGCACTGAGTTTGCATTTCTAACCTTAATTGGCAAACATTCCACAATAGTGGAGCTCTATGAGAGAAGGCCCTGCCTCTGGCTGTTTGTTTAGAAATTCTAGGTACAATTAAAAGGCCTGCATCTTGCGATATTACGTGTAGGTATGTATGGCTGGATCATTTCAGCGAGGTAAGTAGGAGCAAGTCCATGTATTGATTTATAGGTTAGCAATAAAACCTTAAAATCAGCCCTAACCCTAACAGGCAGCCAGTGTAAAGAGGCTAGTACTGGAGTAATGTGTTCACATTTTTTTGTTCTAGTTAGGATTCTAGCAGCCGTGTGCAGTACTAATTGAAGTTTATTTATTGATTTATCAGGGTGACCGGAAAGAAGAGCATTGCAGTAATCTAATCTAGAAGTAACAAAAGCATGGATTAGTTTTTCTGCATCAGTTTTTGATAGAAAGTTTCTGATTTTTGCAATGTTTGAAGATGAAAATAAGCAACTCTTGTGACATGTTTTATATGTTCATCAAAGGAAAGGTCAGGGTCAAGGGTAACGCCGAGGTTTCTTACAGTTTTTTTGGGATACGACCATGCAGCCGTCGAGGTTCACAGTGAGATCTGCCAACAAAGCTCTTTGTTTCTTGGGTCCTAAAACGAGCATTTCTGTTTTTCTTGAGTTTAAAAGCAAGAAGTTCTCTGTCATCCACTTCCTAATATCTGAAACGCATGCTTCCAAAGTAGCTAATTTTGGGGCTTCTCTATGCTTCATTGAAATATATAACTGTGTGTCATCAGCATAACAGTGAAAATTGACATTGTGATTCCGGATTACATCACCCAGAGGCAGCATATATAGTGAGAACAATTATGGGCCCAGAACCCAGCCTTGAGGAACACCAAAACATACTTTTGTCAGAGGATATGCCATCCACACATACGAACTGATATCTTTCAGACAAATAAGATTTAAACCAGGCTAGAACATGTCCATGTAGCCCAATATGGGTTTCCAGTCTCTCTAAGAGAAGGGAGTGATCAATAGTGTCAAAAGCAGCTCTAAGATCAAGAAGCAACAGGACGGATGCGGAACCTTTGTCTTAGACCATTAGAAGGTCATTTGTTACCTTCACGAGTGCAGTCTCAGTACTGTGATGGGGTCTGAAACCGGACTGGAGCATTTCATAAATGTTATTTGTCTTCAGGAAGGCATTGTTACATTCATTAATTACTAGCTGCAATTGGTCATCATTAGCTGCTCTTTTAGCAGACTGATTAAATACAGACAATATTCAGACATTCAAATACGTTTCAGTGAGCTGAATATATTATCTAAATTACTTATTTTAATGGAATTGAATATACCTCAAGCATGAAATATGATAATTCAAATTACAATAATAAAAATATATATTTTTGTACTTTGCCTTTAAAGACGGTTGTGTTTAACATGCATGTGATTAAGTTATTAGCAGTGGAAAGCAAAGTCCCACAGGTGGCAGGTAGAAATTCTACCTATCACCTTACAATGATTGCAAATAATTTAGTGGTCATGAAAATGCATTCAGATTTAGCCTGTTGATGATGCATTCACCTCATAAATCATGACACAATGCTCTCCCCTAAATGAAAGTACATAAGCAACTTTTAATAATAAAAAGTATCGGTATTGGTATTGATATCAGTGAATCTAGCCCTGTATTACTTGGTATCGGATCAAACCCAAATTTTGTGGTATTGCACACCCCTAACAGGCAATAATTTTGTGAAGTGCTACCAGTAATGTTATTGTTAGCAGTACTGCTCGAACAACTGTGGGTACTTCAGTTGAACTGGTGTCCTTATGTTTTTTTTGCGTGGGTCATTGTGAAATTGGTCTAAATTTGAATTTAAAGTGGCATTAAAAACCAAGGTAACGCTGGTTTGATATTCAATATTGGATACTCAACGGATATTCGAAACCCGAGATAAGGTCTTGTTTTCCGCAATTCAGCAACAAAACATGGTGTATCGAATGTGTGTACAGCTGTTTGCTTATGGTTGTACTTTTATAAGTTATTTTTCAAAGTATAATATTAAAAAAGTGAATAATGTATGTTTTTATGTCATGCTTGTTTTTTTTCTTGTCAACAATTCAAGTTGTTTATTTGTAAGCTCCAAATCCTCCTATTTCACTCAATGGCCTTTGTGCCCTAAACATTTTTGTGACACCGAAGGCCAAATGGCCTTGCCCCTAAAATGACGAAATTCCAAGCATTGTACCTACCTCTGCTATAACTGTAGTAAGGGCAATGGTGTTTTTGTCCACCGTGTGCCTCCTGCAGCTTTTATTCCAAGTCAACAAAAATATTCCAAATCTGAGTCTCCCTCAGTATTCCAACAGAAGTGGTTTGTGCTTTTGCAAAATACAAATTAGCTACACCTTAATTGCCTTTCAATGGGTATTTCACATATACAAGTGTTGAAATCTATAACATTTAAAATTCACCATTTCAAACCCAAGTGAATCCCAACCATAACTTATGCGTTGCTAGCGCAGTGCTCTACCAACTGACACACTCAGGACTAAGGAGTCCTTGTCAGTGTAACCCAAAACATTACCATTGGTACCAGGAGTTGGACAGCACCATAGGGTTTCATTCATAGTACATTTTTAGATGCAATTATTACTAATTGATGTGTTACCTGAACTTTCCAAAAAAGTCGAAAAGGAAGGTTTTGAGTGAGGAACAGAAGCGTTAAAATTAAGAGACCACTGCAAATTGAACGCTTCTGTTCCTCACTCAAAATTTTCCTTTTCAACTTTTTTGGAAAGGAAAGAAACAGGTGCAGTGGTCTCTTAATTTTTTCCGGAGCATTATTTTTAAGTTCATAATTATCTTACCCTGTTAAGTTGCAGGCTGACTAACGTACTGATTGTACAGTTACACAATTTCACTTATAGTTAACGCAGCAATTGAACAATTATTTTATGTATACTTTAGGTCAAGGTTGCATTATAATTACCTTTTTTTGTTGATTCTTTCCTATGACAAAGGTCTCTTTTTGTTCCTCATTATTTCTCATGTCTGTCTCTGTCATGTCGTTCTGTCTGTTTTCTGTCTCACTATTTCTTTCATTTAACAATCATATTACATTTTCTCTCAGGAGATCGTAGTAACCAGTGTCCGCAAGGTTTCAGGCTGGACTCTGCAGGTCCCTACTGCTCTGGTAATCATAACAAATCTCTCATTTCAGTAATTTTAACATACCCTATGTAAATGATCAGTGTTTGTCAAGTGTACCTTTTTAGAGGTCCAGTATGATTTACTCAAATCCACCTTTTATTCTGAGACACCGCTGTACTGATGAAAGATGATGTCATAGGGCTATGACAACAGACCCATAGGTCATAAGGTATAGGTCACGTTAAGAACCACGCAGTTATTGTGCCTGTTGTTCTGTAGATGAGGATGAGTGTACGGAGGGGAACCCGTGTTCTCACGCCTGTCACAACGCCATGGGAACCTACTACTGCTCCTGTCCTCGGGGACTCACCATCTCCGCTGATGGCAGAACTTGTCAGGGTACGCCCCGCACACACCCACACACGTCACATGGAGAATGTATACACACCTCACTTGGGTCTATATACTCCTCTCCTGAAATCTCTTTGTGTGTCCTCAGACATTGATGAGTGTTCTCTGGGTGGGCACATGTGCCATGGCGGACAAGATTGTGAGAACACCATAGGCTCTTACCGCTGTGTGATGCACTGTGGGAGGGGCTTCAGGAGAACAGCCGATGGACATAGTTGCCAAGGTTACACTTTTTTCCACTCTCAACATTGACAGTAGCTCCCACGTCAATTTTCCCCCTTACTTTGCAAGAGTAAAGCCAATGTTCATTTGATTTTGTTGCATTTTTTTCAGACATTAATGAGTGCCAGGAGTCCAACCCATGCAACCAGCACTGTCTGAACACTATTGGCAGCTATCGCTGTGCGTGTGAGCCCGGTTACCAACTCAGGAACCGACGCTGCATAGGTGTGTACATTGAACCGCAGGTTTGGTCGGAAAAAATACCAATCCTTTTCCTATGTCTTTCATTTTTTCTTTTTCTTTCCTCCAACATTGTTGCTGCACCAATAGTTGCCCTTTTCAACTGTCAACAGGTGTCAACAGGTCACAAACCTTGGTGCTGTGACCACCCATTGCAGTATTTCACTTAACATTCCAATTTTTTCAAATTCTTTGTGGTTCTGAATGATTTGTGGAAAATTACTCTCTCTCCATCTCTCTCTCCAGACATAAACGAGTGCAGGCAAAGGGTGTGTCGTTCCGACCAGCAGTGTAAAAACACTCGAGGGAGCTACACTTGTATCGACCTGTGCCCCACAGGCATGACTAAAGGGGCCAATGGGACATGTCTGGGTGAGTGTGACAGAGCTGAGCATCAGCTCCTCTTACCTCACCCCCTACCCCGCCCCAAATATTAGATTTTTGGATCTTTGCAGGAATATGAATATGAATGTAACTTTACCCTAAGACGTAATGTTGAGAGAAAAGTCAGAGAGACTGTGTTTTAGTGTTAATTCCACTTTCTGTCGTGAACAAGGTTTATTTAATAATTGGTGGGGTAATGTTTTTAGAGTCCTATATTTTTGTTCAGTCTAAGCTATCTCCATGGCTCTGCTCCCTGTAGACATAGATGAGTGCAGAGACGGGACCCACCAGTGCAGATACAACCAGATCTGTGAGAACAGCAGAGGGAGCTACCACTGTACCTGCCCCCGGGGGTACCGCTCTCAGGGTGTAGGACGCCCATGTGTGGGTACGTATCCCCTCTCCCCCCCGAACCCCTGCACGACTGCCCTCAGCTGCCCCGCTTCTGCCAGCAGACCTCTCTCTCTCCGTCTCCCTGTTTTTGCTTAAAGCTTAAAAATAATACCCCAGCCAGGTTTGACATCACATCCTCCCTCTGCTGGCCAATGCCAACGTCACAAATGCACTGCTAGCTATCTGATATGGAAAGCCTCACTTACTAACTTGGAACCATCTGAATGATAATTGAAACTGGCAGTACTACTGGAGTGGATGTTTATTTAAAGACAATGGCAACAACCGGCAAAGTAAAGACAATAAAAGGAACCACATAGAGGAAATAGTATGTCCACACAAGGCCAGCACCTCTCTCACCCTCTTTGCTTCACTTTCACAAAGTCACTTTCTTGCCTTTAACTTTTTACCTTCAACCTGTTGACCTTTCACTTTGGGTTCCATCAAGCCTGGGGTCACTATGCTTTGTAATGGCATACATTCACAGCCCCTGTACGTTCTTCCTGCATTGATGTCTGAACATATTTCCTTAGTTTTGTTCAATCGAATTTGATAAATAGTGTTGCATTTAAATTAAGGCAGAGTGCGTTAAGAGACTATTAAAATACTATTTAGTAAACGTGTGGGAAAAAAGCATGTAGATGGGGAATTGCAGTATGTTAGTGCAAGATGTTAAATTGAAGCACTCTTGTTTAGTGTGAGATGTAATGTGGTCACTCTCCCACTAAAAACATCCACTTTTAGCTCAATACATTTCTGCCTCAGGGACATGATATGTATGGTCATACACTGGGGTGATTGACATATCCCCTTGTTCTCCTCCCCATCCTCTTGTCTTCCTCGTTCCTTGCACCACTTAATTCGCCTTTGGCATCCGTCTCTTCATTTACTGCTTTCTCCTAAATCCATCTACGTTTCACCTTCTGCATATCCACCTCTTTTCCGAAAATTTTACTACTGTTCTTCTATTCTTCTCTTTTCTAATCTTCCCTTCTTCTCATCGCTCCATCCACTCATTCTTTTTCCCCCTGACTTCCTCTCTCTGTGGTGCTGGTCCTTGGTGCGGTGACGTCGCCAGACGTTAATGAGTGCGAGCGTTCACCCCAGCCCTGCGCCTACCGGTGCCTCAACACGCCGGGCAGCTTCGAGTGTGTTTGCCCGCCGGGGCGCCACCTGCTAGGGGATGGGAAGTCCTGCGCCGGGCTAGAGAGGCTCTCACCCAGCTACGAGAGCTTTTCGTACGGCTACCGCTCCTCCCAGGCCTCTTCCGAGCGGAGCTCCTTCCGGCGGCAGTACCACAGCCTGGCCTCCCAGAGCTACCCCTCCTATGCTGCCACAGGGGGGAGGTATAGGCAGCGTAGCCGCAGGGAGGCCCTGTTCTGTCCGCAGGGGTACGAGGCCAGGGTCGGCATTTGCCTAGGTAACTATTTAGGCGGCAGGCAGAGGTGAGGGGGGAGGAGTTTGAAAGGAAAGGAGGCGTGCTTGGCAGTTTGGCTGTTCTAGTCGGGGTTTGATGTCTTGTTACTCATACGTTGTATGCAGCTTTAATAAGTCGTTCTAGAATAACATCAGCAGCAGTTGTCCCTTAATGTGGCACTATGCCAACAATTTGAAATGACAAAAATAGGTTAAAAAAAAAAATGTTTTGTGCGAACTGGGTCATTGATTTATGTATGGAGCTTTAGAAAACATGCCATTACAAATGGCTTCACTTACCCCCATCTACCATAGTTTGTCTGTGCGCTTGAGGAGAGAAAATCGCATGCCTTCGTAACGCAAAGGGAGATATAGCTCAGCGTTTTCATTTCACAAAAGAAGCAAGTTTGGCTTGTTGGCCAAAGGAAATTCTGAATTTTAAGGTGCACTTTTGCTTGCACCAAAAATACATACTGAAGAATAAATGGTGTGAAACACTATCATTCAACATTTTCTTATATTACTTTGCAAAAATTCTACATACTGCCCGTTTAACTGTAAAATAATAAAATATAAGTACGTCAGTCCTTTGTACTCCCAAATCACCTATGTATATGCATTGCATAAGCAACTGGGACCCATCCCAATAATGATGTCTAGTGGCATGTTTTGGCTATTTAAGGATACCTTTCTGTTATTTTGAATGCTATACGGTCAACAAAAAATCTTAGTTTTTTCCCAAAATGTCACCTTAATTCAGGAACAGTCCTTGGATAAAATGATGTGTGTGTGTTTGTGGCTATAGACATCAATGAGTGTGAGGTGAAGGACACATGTCAGCATGAGTGTATGAATACTCCAGGGAGCCACAGGTGTCAGTGCCCTGCAGGCTACCGCCTTATGACCAACGGCAAGACCTGCCAAGGTGAGCAAGACACCTACACGTCAATCAACCACCTGTTCAATCAGTCACACTTCTTTTTTCCAGCTATCCATTTATCATCATTGCTCAAAGAGAACATCTTTAGGCCCTACTATGATAATACACATTTGATTAAAGACATTTGATGCAGACAAATAATCAAACATACTTGTCTAAATGGTTGGGATTAATTCAAACCCACCACAGAAATATTTACGCAGTGTCTCTAGTATCCAAACGTTTTCGAGTGTCCACACACTTCTTTCTACTACTTTGTTTTTTACCGTTTTAATTCTGAATGCGTACCTATGAGGACTATACTGCAATAAAGAATACTGGGGATGTTTTTGGCTCCACAGCAAAGTAATGTATCCAGGTTGCAATGTGTTGTGCCCATGTCCTAGGCATATATGCCATATATCACATCCCTTGTATCTTATTGCTTAATTATACAGTATACTCAACATCTTATGTATTGCTACATGTTGTATTTGTGCAGACATAGATGAGTGTTTAGAGCAGAACATCCAGTGTGGAAACAACAGGATGTGCTTTAACATGAGAGGAAGTTACCAATGTATCGACACACCCTGCCCACCCAACTACCAGAGAGACCCAGCAACAGGGTAAAGACTCACCACATGATTCGCACAGTTACATTCACTCATGGACATATGCACACACTTATATACACCTCTTCACCAGTCACACGCACAACATCATGTACCCATACTGTCACTGTCAAACCCACACAACCGCTAACCCTCACTTGTATACCAGCACATTCTCCATCAATTTATTCTACGTTTGGAATAAGATGCATCTTAAGCACTTAGCGTCCGTGTTGTGTGTTCTTTGACATAGGTTCTGCCTGAAGAACTGCCCGCCCAACGATCTGGAATGTGCCCTGAGTCCGTACGCGCTGGAGTACAAGCTGCTGTCCCTCCCCTTCGGCATTGCAGCGAACCAGGACCTCATCCGGCTGGTGGCGTACACACAGGACGGTGTGGTGCACCCACGGACTTCCTTCCTGGTGGTGGACGAGGACATGATGCTGCCCTTCGCCTTGCGAGACGAGAACCTGAAGGGGGTGCTGTTCACAACCCGGGCCCTCCGAGAGCCCCACACCTACCGAATGAAGGTCCGCTCCCTGTCCTACAGCGCCGATGGCGGCATCGAGTACCAGACCACCTTCATCGTCTATATCGCTGTCTCCGCCTACCCCTACTGAGAGCACTTTGAAACAACAGAGTAACGGGGGGTGGATGTGTGTGTGGGGTTTGGAAAGCTGCCACATATGTAAACGGAAACTAGTAGGAATAAAAGCTGTGAGAGCTAAAACCAGGGGGTAGATTAGCACTCCACACCCTGGAGGAAGAATAGGGAAGGACTCCACAATCACACCTAGAGCACAATAAAGTTTACACACAAGCGAGTTCCCCTTGGTTAGAAGTGAACGCCTACTTATATGCCTAACCTCCATGAATATTGTTCCCTCCCATACCTATGAGATTTGTGGTTCTAGACTGAATGGTTTGACCCTCTTATCCTGTCCCCCTTTCCCTTTCACTAGGTGTAGAGATATTTACATATGACCCAGACTGCTCACCAGGGCCCATGATGTCGCCCCAGACTGTAGGTTCCCGCCCTCCACAGGCTCATTGTGGAAGAGACAAGGAATACTAGCTAGTCTTCATTTACGTCTACCTATTAACTTATTGGGATGTGCTTGAATAGGAAAAAAGGGGCGGTTCCCTAATTCACTCTACCCTGGTTAGTCACAAATTGTGAAATCAGAGACGAGAACACAGCTGGTCATTTTGTTTTATATGATGCTTGTAGAGACTTGTTGGCGAGATAGGTTTGGCTGTATGTCAGTCACACTTTTTCTCACCTCAGGTAACCCCCCTCCTCCTCATCCCCAGGATACACCATGCCCTCCCTCCTTCATTGCCAGTCTCAAATAGGAACCGTAGCTATTATTATTGTCAAAAACAACCGACTTTAAGAGGTTCATATGACTTTACAAGTTCATCTATAGTCACAGTACCAAGATGTATTCTATTTTTTATGATTTGTATATATATTTTTGTGTTAATGTATTTCTATACTGTATTGTATAAATGTTTTATATGAAATAAATTAGATATACAATCAAGACATAGAGGTTACTTTTCTTTGAATATTTTTTTACTTTGAAACTTTTTTTTTTTACATATCTTTTATAATATTTCATCACAAAAGCACCCACATAAAAAGGAATATTGTTATTAAGGCAGTAGGTACACCAGTTTGGTATGTTCTGTGGGATTTTTGCACTTGAGCATTTAACATTTCTACTGCAACATTTTTAAACAGTTACTAATGTTTGGCTGCATCATCAATGATGAGAACATTAAAACAGGAAAAACACTCCACATTAAAATGGTGATCATTCATCAATGTGGTTTTCCCGTAGATCCTATTTACTACACCCCATCCCTACTGCACTTAACCAGGACCTATAGGTCTGTAGTACACTTACAGTGGATATAAAAAGTCTACACACCCCTGTTGAAATGCCAGGTTCTTGTGACGTAAAAGAATGAGACTGTGACGTAAAAGAATGAGAAAAATCATGTCAGAACTTTTTCCACCTTTAATGTGACTTATAACGTGAACAATTCAATTGAAAAACAATTGAATTGTTGGAATGAGAAGGATTATTCTGATCACGACTATGCACCCAAGATACTGCAGAAACCCAGGGAATACAAAGATGTGAAGTCAATTCTAAAAGAAAACGGAATCAAATTCCCAGTGAAACTGGGATTTTATTTGGTTCTGGAGCGTGATTTTGTCGGCAGTTGCTGCGGCGAGGGACTTACCAGACAGAAGATTTGCTGTTATTGTCCGAACCAAGAAAAACAACAGAAGATATGTTCAGACACAATGCCTGGCAGACATAGGTTGTTCTTACTGAATACCTTAATTTGACAAGCAATATTATAACCATATTTTATTTAAAATATAGACAATATAACCATATTTTATAACCATATTTTATTTTAAATGCAAACAATAATTCTATTGTTTTCGTTCTCCGCAAAATTTAAACAAATGTAGTAATGCATAGACCGGGAGCAGTGACCAAGTGTGCCATCTTCTAGGGCCCTCTATTAAATAAAGAGGATTTCCTTAGCTGAGCCAAATTACTTCTGGGGTATTAGAGGTTAATATAATTTTTTACCCCCTCTTTGAAGTACTTAAAGGAACTAATATCCTTTATATTAATACCTGATAATTTTGTAAATTTTTTCCTTGTTATACTGGCATTTTTGAGTTCTGAGAGAGGAAGGCAGTGTTTCAGTGTGTAAAGAGATTTTGAAAAATAGCTAGATAAAAATGAGTGTAGACAATAAAATAATATTCTACAATGTGAATGGGTTAAACAATCTTATAAAAAGGGGAAAGATCTTGGCAAAGGATAAAGGACTCCAGGAGACTCATCTTTCAGATTCTAAACATGACAGACTTAAGCGTATGGGTTACCAGAGAACATTTTACTCTTCCCATGCATCAGGACACAGACATGGCATTGCCATCTTGATACCAAATTATACTGACTTTTAATATCATTCAGAAACTAAAGATAAAGAAGGAAGATGTATTCTAGTTAAAGGGAAACTGTCATAGACACCGGTTACATTATTAAACATCTATGCCCATCTGGGAAATGATAGAAATTTCTATAAAACAATCTTTGATTTAATAGCCTTAGAAACATTGGGAGTGTTCATTTGCGGGGGCAAATTAAATATATATGAACCCTAATCTGGACACCACAAAAAATAACTCAAGGTTCCCCAAACCCTTAATCAAACATGTCAAGAGATATATGGACAACTTGGGCATTCTAGATGTATGGAGAGAATTGCATCCAATGGGTAGAGACTACACTCACTTTTCAGCCCCTCACATGTCTTATGGTAGAATAGACTATTTTTTATGTATACGCAGGACAGAGCTAAGATAAAAGGATGTGAGAGCAAAACAATCGATCTGTTTGACCATGCCCCAATGTATTTGCCTCTTGATATCAATATACAGTTGTGCTCAAAAGTTTGCATATCCTTGGAGAATTGATAATACATATACCATTTGTAAAGAAAACATGAGTGAGCAGGCAAAACATTTCTTTTATTTCTTATGGGAATCATATTCAACTGTAGGTTATAACAGAATGGCACACTCATAAAACAAAACATGGCAACAAAGAAAAAACTTAACTGACTCCTGTTCAAAAGTCTGCATACCCTTATTGTCCCCTTTAGCATCAATGACTGGGTGCAGTCTTTTGTAATAGTTGTCTATGAGGCCCCGAATTCTTGCAGGTGGTATAGCTGCCCATTCGCCTTGGCAAAATGCCTCCAGGTCATGCAAAGTTTTTGGTCGTCTTGCATGAACTGCACGTTTGAGATCTCCCAAGAATGGCTTGATGATATTAAGGTCAGGAGACTGTGATGGCCACTCCAGGACCTTCACCTTTTTCTGCTGTAACCACTGGAGGGTCAACTTGGCCTTGTGCTTAGGGTCATTGTCGTGCTGGAAAGTCCAAGAGCGTCCCATGCGCAGCTTTCGTGCAGAAGAATGCAAATTGTGTGCCAGTATTTTCAGATAACATGCTGCATTCAAATTTCACAAGATTCCCCGTGCCTTTAGAGCTCACACACCCCCAAAACGTCAGTGAGCCACCACCATGCTTCACAGTGGGGAATTCTGTTCACTATAGGCCTTGTTGACCCCTCTCCAAACATAGCGCTTAAGGTTGTGACCATAAAGCTCTATTTTGATCTCGCCACTCCCAATTACAGTGTGCCAGAAGCTGTGAGGTGTGTTAAGTTATTGTTGGGCATATTGTAACCAGGCTTTATTGTGGCATTGGTGCAGTAAAGGCTTCTTTCTGGCAACACAACCATGCAGCTCATTTTTGTTCAAGTGTAGTCGTATTGTGCTCCTTGAAACAACCACACCGTCTTTTTCCAGAGCAGCCTGTATTTCTCCTGAGGTTACCTGTGGGTTTATCTTTGTATCCCGAACAATTCTTCTGGCAGTTTTGGCTGAAATCTTTCTTAGCCCCTACCTGACCTTGGCTTGGTATCAAGAGATCCCTGAATTTTCAACTTATTAATAAGTGATTGAACAGTACTGACTGGCATTTGCAAGGCTTTAGATATCTTTTATATCCTTTTCCATCTTTATAAAGTTCCATTGCCTTGTAACGCAGATCTTTTGACAGTTTTTTTCTGCTCCCCATGGCTCAGTATCTAGCCTGCTCAGTGCATCCATGTGAGCACTAACAAACTCATTGACTATTTATACACAGACATTAATTGCAATTTAAAAAACCACAGTTGTGGGAAGGTCGCCTTTAATTGTCATTTTCACCTGTGTGTGTCACCTTGTGTGTCTGTAACAAGACCAAACATTCAAGGGTATGTAAACTTCAGGGCCATTTGGGGTGAATTCTGTTATCAATATGATTTAAAAAGGAGCCAAACAACTATGTGATAATAAATGGCTTCATATGATCACTATCCTTAAATAAAATAGTTTTTTGCACGATCAGTCATGTTTTCAAAATCAATGCCAAAGTTTCACAATTTCTGCCACGGTATGCAGATTTATGAGCACAACTGTGATTAAACAAAAACTTTATGGAGGATGAACACTGGTATCTTAAATGATAACGAAATTAAAGAAATCAAACAAGAAATAAACAGTTTTGTACAAAGTAATGATACAGGTGATGTATCCCTGGTGATACTGTGGGAAACATTTTAAGGGTCACGGCCGTGGAAGCAGGAAACGGGCACATCCTTTTAATGTTCCATTCTTGCAAACTGAACAGAAAACAATAAAAGGCAAGGTAGACCACAAACCGAGTGCAAACAGAAACCCAAACAATGAACCACAAACGAAAGCAAAACCTGAGCAATTAATATAGGGTCCCCAATCAGAGACAACAAGGTGCAGCTGCCTCTGATCGGGGAAAACAGAAACAGACAGTGCGCAGAGATGCCTAGAGGCATCCCCACGTTCAGGCCCTGGCTGTGGCCCCCGGGCGCATAGAGATGCTTAGAGGCACCCCAGCCAGGACCTGACATAAAGCTGTACTCAGAGGAAAACCTATCGCAATTACCTCCCATAAGAAAAAAGGTTAAGCCAAAATGACTGAACTACAATCCGAACTGAAACATTTAGAACAAAAACAGAGAAAGGGAATTTCTCCCCATATAGGAGAGGAGATTCTGAAGGTCAGAAACCTTCAAACGCTTAAAATGCTTGAGATATAAAAAAATATTATGAATATGGAACCAAATCCATGAAAATATTTTAAGAAGATTACATAAACAGCAGGCTAAAGTGCCTATTCATAACATACAAGACCCTACAACTAAGCGACTGTGCTCCAAATTTGAAGAAACTAAAACAATCTTTGTAGAATACTTTATATTCACATCCTAAGAACTTGAACAAAGAGGATATTAATTCCTTGTTAAATTCCTTAAAACTACCTCATTTAAATGTGGAACAAAACATATGACTGTCGAAAGCAATCTCTATTCAGGAAATCAATTAAGCTAAATCAAATCTTAAATCTTATTAATCCCCAGGGGCTGTTGGTTTTCCCACTGAATTCTACAAGGTGTTCAGAGATCAGGTGTCCCCTATGCAGCTCTCCGTGCAGGTGGTTATGGGAGGGGGTAGAATTTCCAAAACATTACAAACATTACACATAATGAATCATACACAAGTGAAAAAGACAAGTGTGATATTGGTTAGTCTTGATGCAGAAAAAGACTTTCACCGGGTTAGTTTGGATTTCCTTTATCAAACGCTAGAAGGATTTGGCTTTAGTCATAAATTCATTAAAGAAATTCAAACAATATATTCAAATCCACATGCACAAATTAAAATCAATGGCTACATTTCAGATAGATTTTAACTGAAGAGAGGTACAAGACAGGGATGTCCTTTATCCCCACTTTCATTTTCCTTATACATTGAATAACTTACACAATGGATAAGACAGACTCTGGAAATTAAAGGTATACAATTAAATGGGCAATGCCATAAAATTGCACTTTATGCTGAAAATGTCCTGTTATATTTGGAGCAACCAGCTGCATCTCTTGAGGAGGTATTGATTCTTCTGGAGAAGTTTGGTAGGGTCTCAGGGTATAGACTTAATATGGAATAAACAGAAATTTTAACATACAATTTTGAACATTCAATCCAGTTAAAAGAAAAATGTAATCTGAATTGCCAGTCAATGTCAATCAAATACTTAAGGGTCCACTTACCGAAAGACCTCTCAAAACTATTTAATTTACATTTACAATTTAAACTACCAGAAGATCTTAGACATGCCCCAAACGTATAAATGTTTAAATCCAGGTTAAAAACACTTCTCTTTTCACGCACCTATGACTGAGCACTTAAACTTAACCGCACTGTTTGGCCTTACAGCTTCTATAGCTTCCTATGTTTTTATCCCGTTTTTATTCTATTTCTATTTTCTTATGCTATGTTTCATTATTATGATGTTGTTTTGATGTTTTCATTTGAGTATTTGTTTTTATGCTATTGTATTTTTATATTTTTTCTTTTTCTTTGTAAAGCACATTAAATTGCTTCTATGTATGAATTGTGCTATATGAATAAACTTGCTTGCTTACATTACAACCCACTGACCTCAAGAATTAAAGAGGATATTGCAAGGTGGAATTTGCTCCTTTTGTCTTTTTCTAGAGTCTAGAGTCTGTTAAAATGAATGTATTGCCAAGACTGCTATATCTATTTCAAACGTTGACTACAGAGGTCCCGTTGGGGAAGTTTAACAAGTGGGATAGACTCATTTTGAGATTTATTTGGAATGGTAAAAAGCCAAGAATTAAATTTAAAACACTACAGTTTTCTGAAGAATGGGGTGGGTTGGCACAACTCTGTCTCCAGAGCTATTACTGTGCTGTCCAACGGAGGCCTCTGGTGTGTTGGTTTAGCATGGGTTATGTTGCAAAATGGAAAGATATAGAGTCCACAATAATACACGGAATTCCAATACAAACAGTTTTGGGAGATAAATCACTGGTTAAAAACCTAAATAAAGCTGAAGTGCCATGGGCACTCTACCAGTCAAATTATAGTTAAAACTCTTAAAAACACACCACCTAGAGTCAGATGCGGCTTTATTTAAATCGATAGCTTATAATTCAGATTTCCTCCCAGCTCAGCATGACCATAGATTTAAATCAAGGGCTGTAGGAGGAATTACTGCCATATGCACATTGATACAGCAGGGTCAAATGGAGAGCTTTGAGGAGCTAAGGTGTAAGTTTAATCGAAAAAGGCAGGACTTTTTTAGATATCTTCAAGTGCGAGATGTGCGAGTTTACTTAAGTAAACCTGTAAAAGGAACAAGAACTAGATTAGAGAACAATGACATTCTTGATATGTTCATTTCTGCCTATTAACAGAATAATCTGAAAAAAATGGTATCAAAATTATATAACAGCATCCAGACCATTAAACAAGAATCAACAACATATATTAAAACCAAATGGGAAATGGGAAACAAAATTATAATATCAGACGAACAATAGGAAGGAATATGTGAATTACAACATAGTTCCACTAATTCCCAAATTTGGAAGGAATTTGGCTGGAAGAATATAATACGCTTCTTTATTAGTCCTAAACAACAAGCACGGGAAAAAGACACAACTTCACAATATTGGAGATTCTGTGGGGAACAGGTGGCAACCCATACACACATTTTTTGATCTTGCCCAAAGGTGCAACATTTTTGGCAGTGCCTGAATACAACTTTTAACCGTTTAATGCCATCTGTTGTACCTTTTGAGTTTCTTTCAATGTATTTGGGAGGCTTCCCAGGTGAGATAATTGAGAATAAAACATGAGACATATTAGGTATTTTTTTGGTGGCTAGCAAAAAAGGTATCACAAGAAAATGGCTTTCTCAAGACCCTGCAACCTATGAGCAACGGATTGACATTGTAAATGAAATCTATCTGATGGATACAATTCAGTCTCAGACTACAAAAACCCTTCAGTCTCAGACTACAATTAGACAAATTTAAAGATATTGGGATAACTGGATTAGCTTCATAATTTCAATCAGACCTAATTTTATCCCATAATAGCCCTTAAAAATACACCCTCCCCCCCTTTTTGTTCCCCTTCCTATCTCTTCTTTTCTAATTATGTATTAATTTTCTCTTTCTAATGCTGGCACTATGTACATAGTGTTTGTTTTTCATGGTTGTTCCTATAACGTCAAAAAATAAGTGAGAGCAATATGCAACAAATGCTGTGAAATTATTATATATGTAGACCTCATTCTTGCAATAAATAAAAAGTATATAAAAAAACACAATCTTCACTAATTTCACTTAGTTTCCTCATTTTTAAAATATAAAACCCTTTTAAAATCTCTGTCATGGTCCTCAACGGTTAGGTGGGTTGGGTACACTGTGGTCACTCCCTGTAATGTCTTCTCCCTGCTATTTCCCCCCCACCTGGACAGTGCGGGCAGTACAGAGGATGTGACAGTGGTGAGGGAACCTGGCGAACCAGACCTCATCGGACTTCCTGAACCACTCCTGCACGGCCTGGGTGTTGCTGGATCTCCCCACCTAGGGGCACAGCGGCGGTTGGGAACCGAGTACCACCTGGGAAGGGGTCAGAAATGTGGAGGAATGACGCAGGGAGTTTTGAGCATACTCCGCCCAGGGGAGAATGCGGGTCCACTCACCTGGATGGTCCATACAGTAGGACCGGAGGAACCTTCCCAGCTCTTGATTGGTACACTCCACCTGCCCGTTGGTCTGCGGGTGATACCTGGATGTGAGGCTGACCGCAACCCCCAGCCTGGACATGAAGGCTTTCCAGACCTGGGATGCAAATTGGGGGCCGCGGTCGGTCACAATGTCCTCCAGAAATCCATACACCCAGAAAACCTGCGGAAACAGCACCTCAGCGGCCTCGAGGGCAGAGGGGAGACCAGGTAGCGGAATAAACCTAACCATTTTTGACCACGGCGATGGTCATTTTCCCCTCTGCAGACGGCAAGTCAGTTAGGAAGTCCACTGACAGATGTTACCAGGGCCGCTGAGGCACTGGGAGAGGATGTAGTTTCCCCGATGGAGCCGTTCGTGGGGCCTTAGACTGTGTGCACATGGTGCAAGACAAGACGTAGTGCTGCACAGTCCTCCCCATACCAGGCCACCAATACTTTCCCTGAACGCCTCCAGGGTCCGACTGATGCCTGGATGGCCTGTCACTGGCGTGGTGTGCACCCAGGTCACCAGAGCCCGCACACTCGGAGGCACGTAGATCTTGTCCAGGGAGCATGTAGTTGGTGCAGGATCCTGTCTCCCTGCCTTCTGAATGTCTTTGTCAATGTCCCAGGAGACAGGACCCACAATGCAGGAGGCCGGTAGAATGGGCTTGTCCTTAGGCAGGTCGGTCCCCCGGTCGTGTAGACGGGAGAGTGCGTCTGCCCTGACGTTCTTGGTTCCCGGCTGGTACGTCAGGGAGAACTGGAAACGCTTGAAGAAGAGAGTCCACCGGGCCTGGCAGGGGTTGAGGCACCGCGCTGCCCTGATGTATTTGAGGTTCCAGTGTTCGGTCAGGACAGTGAACGGCTCCCGGGCGCCCTCTAGCCAGTGTCGCCACTCCTCCAGGGCCAACTTCACTGCCAGTAGCTCCCGGTCAACCATGTCGTAGTTCCTCTCCACAGCAGACAGTTTTTTGGAATAATAGGCGCATGGGTGTAGCCAGGGGGTGTTCCCGTGCTGTTGGGAGTGGACCGCCCCTACCCTGACCTCAGACGCATCTACCTCAACCGTGAAGGGCTTGAGGGGATCAGGGTGCTTGAGGAGATGTGCGGTGGTGAACCGGCCTTTCAGGTCGAGAAAGACCTCTGCATCCAAGGTCCAGTGGAGACGTTGAGGTTGGCCTTTCAATAACGACATGAGTGGCACTGTGATGGTGCTGAAGTCTCGGATGACTCGGCGGTAGAAGTTGGCGAACCCGGGTTTAATTTGCATGAAGAACGCTGATTCACTGACAGCTTAATATATGTTATTTCAGGTAAACAAAACGTTTGTAAGCGCGTCTTCTCAAAATGTACAATGAGCATTAACGCAAGATTTTCTACACATTGGTAGAACTATTTAACAAGCAACAATGCTTACAAACTGTAATGTTTGTGAGTTTGTAACTACTTGTGTGTGTGTGTGTGTGTGTGGCAGGTGAAAAGGGACTTTAATAAG
>JACXGI010008204.1:0-14371 GCA_016801175.1 Esox masquinongy
TAATACTGTCTATATGTAGACACAGTGGTAGTAATACTGTCTATATGTAGACACAGTGGTAGTAATACTGTCTATATGTAGACACAGTGGTAGTAATACTGTCTATATGTAGACACAGTGGTAGTAATACTGTCTATATGTAGACACAGTGGTAGTAATACTGTCTATATGTAGACACAGTGGTAGTAATACTGTCTATCTGTACACAACGATAGTACTACTTTCTATTTGTACACAACGGTAGTACTACTGTCTATCCGTACACATAATGGTAATAATACTGTCTATCTGTACACAACGGTAGTACTACTGTCTATCTGTACAAAACAGTAATACTGTCTAGTAGTATCACTGTACTGTGGGACTTTTCAGCTGGTGATCTGTCTCCAGTGTGTTCTCCAATGGTCTGGTTGTTAGGTATACACTCGGTTGAGGCTACATGTGTTTGGGGCATAGCTGTAAGCAGAGCGGCCTCCTGTGTGAGTGTGTGCTGGGCCATCAGTGTGAGAGAGGTCATTACTGACAGACTATGTAGGTGGATGGCTCCACTGAGGATGTACAGCAACGCCCACCACAGGCGCTTTTCATATCTGACATGATCTTCCTTTTCCATCCCCCGTCCCAATTCCATGCCCCCGTCTCTCTCTCTCACTCCCTCCAGGAGAATGAGTGTATGCGGATAAAGATCCTGGGTGACTGTTACTACTGTGTGTCGGGCCTGCCAGAGTCACTGCCCGACCACGCACGCAACTGTGTCAAAATGGGACTGGACATGTGTGAGGCCATCAAGTAAAACACCAGCTCTCTGCTTTCTGTCTCTCTGTCTCAAACACACATACACACACACATATGCGAGTATACAGAACAATGTAAGATGGGGGGTAGCTATTGGTTTGGAGTATTGGTTTGAATCCCAGAGCCAACAAACCCATCTGTCTATCTGCACTTGAGCAAGGCTGTTTTAGTTATTTATGAGGCTGCACAAAAATGTGCCCTCAGAAATGAGTATAAAAAAACTTGATAGAAGATACAAATGTATGAATCCAGCAACAACAAAAGAAAATGCAGATCGGGTGCCAGAATGTTGCTTGTAACAGGATAGAAAATTCTGAAAAACAAGCAACATAGTCTAATTCAGCCACAACAAGTCTGAACATGCCAGATATTATTGTTTTCAGACATAAAAAATAGTTCATTTTTTCTAACAATCAACTTGTGTTGGAATTAAACTATGTACTTTGTTTACAAAATGTTGTCATGTTAAGCAAAATGATGTCACCCTATTGAGAGAATATTTTATTTGCTTGATTCATATTTGTTAATATCATTGTTTTTAATGACTTACATTTGAGGTAACATTTCTTTTCCAGTACAGACTTACAGGAACTGTTAGGGTTAAGTGTCTTGCTCAATGACAGAGTGTAAGATTTTGCACATCTGCCCCGAGATTTGAATCAGTAACCAATATCTTCTGTAAGGCAATATTTTTTTGTTGCTATGATTCACGACTTGCTTATGCTCATATTTGACTTTTGAAATGCTTGCATTGTACACAGCCCACCAATGTGGCTAGAGAAATAGACATTCTTCCGGCTAAAGCCAAAGATGACCCACACTTGGTGGGTGGCAGCTGTTAATTTGAAGCCCTGGTTACCCTCAAGAGTGGTTATGACCTGGCCATAACACCACTTAGGGAAAGTGGGATACACAAAGAAATACATTTCCATTCCAGTTCACTCGAGAACACATGTACAATACTTGAATTTGTGTGTGTGTGTGTGTGTGTGTGTGTGTGTGTGTGTGTTAGAAACAGAACAAATATAAGCCCGTTGACTTTGACCTCTAACATGCACATGCATGCACACGTGTCAGCTGTGTGTGAGCTGTTGTGCAAAACACAGTGTAAAATGGAGGTAATAAGCTAATCCTCTCTGTGGGCTAGCAGACAAAACACACGTTAACTCACTACACAAACACACACACTGACACACTACACAAACACACACACTGACACACTACACAAACATGCATACATGTTGACACACTATACAACACATTACCATACAGACACACTAAAACACACACACACATAAAAATATAGTGTCTTCAGAATTTATTCAGACCCCTTCACTTTATTATTTTTTGTTGTGTTATAAACCTCATTTTTAATTGATTAAATATATTTTTTGGCCATCGGTCTACACATAATACCCTTATAACAAGAATGCAAAGACAAGTTTTAGGAAATTTGTGCCAATTTGTTGAAAATTTATTATTGAAATATCTCATGTACCTAAGTATTCAGACCCTTTACCAGGACACTCCATATTGAGTTAGATGCGTCATGACAGCTGACAGCTCATGAGACGATCAACAAGGAACAATGTGAGAAACTGCCCAAATTTAGGTTTGCTAAGTTGGTGGAGGCAAACTGAAGAAGACTCAAAGCTGTGATCTATGCCAAAGGCACTTCTACTGAGTATTGAAATAAAGGGTCTGTACATTTCTGAAAACCTCTCTGTAGATATAAAAAGAAAACCGTCATTATTTCGCACCTACACAACGAAGTGGACGTTCATTTCGAGGAGTGGTTTACCTTTTTGTTAGGAAGGTACGTGATGCAACGGGTGTGGACATCAACATGCGTGTCGGGGTGCATTCTGGGAACGTCCTATGTGGCGTCATTGGCCTCCAGAAGTGGCAGTATGATGTCTGGTCACACGATGTCACCCTAGCCAATCATATGGAGGCAGGGGGCGTGCCAGGGTAAGATCCGCCGACATGGTGTCATTTTTCAAATATTTCCAAAGAGATTATTATTATTATTATTATTTAAGCCTCAGCTCGTATATCTCTTCCTCGAACTCTTTTTCTCTCTCAGGCGGGTCCATATCTCCTCAGTAACATTAGAACATCTGAAGGGGTCCTACAAGGTGGAACCAGGGGAAGGACAGACCAGGGACTCCTACCTGAAGGAGCATGGGGTTATTACCTACCTGGTCATCAACCCAAAGGTGCCACACGGTTCAAACTTTACCACAGACAGAAGCTATTCCTGGGAGCTTGAGTTCATTCACTACTCATATGCTGGTCATACACTGCTCCTCATAAAACACACATACATACTACAATACATCTGCTTGTATCGAGCAATACATCTTATATGGACAAAGAAAAAAGCTTGAATTCTCACCACCCTGATTGGTTCTCCAGGCTGAGAGGCGGAGCCCGCAACTGTGCACGCGTTCTCGTCCGTCATTGGAAGGAGGGAAGATGAGGGCGTCGGTCAGAATGACTCGCTACCTGGAGTCGTGGGGGGCAGCGAAACCCTTCGCTAACCTGCACCATCGAGACAGCATGACCACTGACAATGGCAAGATTAACACTACAGTGAGTACACAAATAAACACACACACACACACACACGGAAACACACTCACGCTCATGCTAACCTCTCCTTCTGTGGTTTTGTTTCAGGATGTTCCAATGGGCCAGTACCACTACCAGAGAAGAGAGAGGTGAGATTTTACCCATGCAGATCAGTATTCTATCCATTACATGATCATTGTTTTTAGACCAGGATGCTAGTCATCCATTTGCATTGCTGCATTGTACTGTACATTTATTATACAAGAAATTGTCCCTCTTCCTTGTTCCTATATGAACAGATATGAAAGTGTGTTTGAAGTTAAAATTGTTGAGGCTTAACCTTGGTTTACAGGTACCCATGGCAACAGTGTAATTGGGTGCCTTTTGAGAAGTGTAATAATGCTGTTTGATTTCACCTAATTTTAGGTTTCTGTTATAAGTATGTGGCAAGAGCAGAATCTATAAAAGACATACATGTACAGGAGCTCTATACATACTGTAGGCAGCCTCATGGCCATTAAAGTAATAGATTTAAAATAACACAGTTTTCTGAAACATGGTTGATTTTACCCACAGTTGTACTCGGGGTTGGGTGGGTTACTTTTAAAATGTAATCCGTTAGAGTTACAAGTTACCTGTCCCCATTTGTAATCAGTAATGTAACTTTTGGATTACTCAAACTCAGTAACGTAATCTGAGATTACTTTCATATTAAGAGGCATTAGAAGACAAATAGGAATATAATCAACTGAACACTTTTTGCGCCCCACCTATGTGAATGTCGGCCGGTGGAACAAGCAGACATATGAGCGCGGTTCTGCAAGCTCACTAGACCCCCTAAAACATCTGAGATCTATCTCAGGAATTGGATCAAAACACCTGGGGCTACTCCAAAGAGCCCCAAGGCTGAACCCCTGAAAGCGCAGAGCTGACGTCGCCTCTGGTAGTGAGAGCCTACAGTTCTGGGCTGTTGTTCTCTCACCCTCCAGAAATAGATTTAGCCCTTGCAAAAGACCATCATAGGGCTCCTTCTGTACTGTATAACCCATTACATGAGCCCCATTCATGCCTGGTACCTTTGTGTCTTTGTATGTGTTCGTCTTTGACCATGTTGTCTTTTTTACTTCCTCTCAGAACTAAATCTCAAAGGAGAAGGTTTGAGGAGGAACTGGAAGAGAGGATGATTAGAACCATTGACGGCATCAACTCACAAAAGTTAGTTCTACTACACACTTACATAATGCAATTTCTGGGCCAGTGACAATCATTTTCGAGCACAATGGGTTTTTGCCATGCTTTACCAATCTGCGTAGGTGCTTCACATTGATGCTGGATGAGGTGAGTTCCCCAACTAAAGCTCGTCGAGACCTTGTGGAAAAGTGTGTTGTATAATCCATTTGTATGAAGCAATTTGTTCAGTACTTCACCAGCAATTATATAACAAGTGGATTTACATTAAATTCAATTCAATTAAACTCAAAATATTTTATTTATCCCTCAAGGGGCAATTATGTTGGCAATATAGTGCAGATACTTAAAAAAATGGAATAACATGCAACGCCGAAGTTAAAAGCATGGAGTGTAATCAAGAACGCTTTAAAAACCACATCAACATTGTGGTTTGGAGATGATTGTGAGGTGAACGTGTCTTGTTGAAGTCACTGATGGAGTGCCAGTGTCTGTGAAACTCTGCCTGAGTGTCTCTGTGTTGTCCTCTCTGTAGGCAGTGGCTGAAGTCAGAGGACATCCAAAGGATCTCGCTGTTCTTCCACAATAAGACTCTGGAGAAGAAGGTACTTCGGTTCAGTCAAATGAACAGTGAAAGTGCGAAAGCACACTCCTGCCCTGGCCAAAAATGCTGTGACTCCACTCCAACTGAAATAGAATGTCTGTGGACATATTCAGAGTTGGAAGGTGACATTTAAGTGGATGTGGTTCTGTTGCATCACCACCTGCTCACGCCGGGTGTGTTTATGTCCACAGTATCGAGCCACCACACTGCCTGCCTTCAAGTACTACATCACCTGTGCCTGCCTCATCTTCTGCTGCATCTTCATAGTGCAGATTCTGGTCCTGCCCAAGTAAGTCAGGCACCTCTGTGTCATCGTTAAGTTCATCATCTGTGTCATCGTTTAGTTCATTATCTGTGTCATCGTTTAGTTCATCATCTGTGTCATCGTTTAGTTCATTATCTGTGTCATCGTTTAGTTTATCATCTGTGTCATCGTTTAGTTTATCATCTGTGTCATCGTTTAGTTTATCATCTGTGTCATCGTTTAGTTCATTATCTGTGTCATCGTTTAGTTCGTTATCTGTGTCATCGTTTAGTTCATTGTCTGTCATCATTTAGTTCATTATCTGTGTCGTCATTTAATACATTATCTGTCATCATTTAGTTCATTATCTGTGTCATTATTTAGTTCATTATCTGTCATCATTTAGTTCATTATCAGTGTCTACCAGAGCCAAAAGCAGTAGAGCCGTAGAGACAGAAACACTAGTGTCTAAAAGCATTATTGATTTTCTCATACCTCTTTTATGCGAACGCTTAACGCATTTAGACATTACATCATTATTTTATGACGCGCATAAATCCCCCGTCTACACTTTAAACGTACAATGTTAAGGCAGGCAGCCTTAGGATTGTGTGTTTGTAACATGTTTCCTGAACACATTTTCTTGAGGTAAATCCTGTTATAGTTGGTATGGGTGAATCAACAAAAATGTACAGACTACTTGGTTAACTTCTATTTGAAAACATAACCAGTAGTCAGGAAACATACAATTACCCCCAAAATGAATGATTTATGAATATGAAAATATTCAAGTGTTTCCCTATATTGTATTCTCTGAATTGAAGCGGGCGTTGAAAGGACATTATGAGCTGGAAAGATTATGTATGGAAACGGCTCAGTGTTATTATCCTCTCAAGAGGAATCCTGAAAACAGTACTGTGAACAGGGTGCTAGAAACCTCTATCGTTTGAAAAGAGAAAACGTATAAGTTGTTAAAAACAAATATATTTTCAACAAAGTGGTGTGCAATATAGCACCTCAATATTTTAATTATTTATCGAATAGAGTTTTTTCTGTTAATCTTTATCCCTGGTGTCTATACATTTGGAGGTAAGCGTAGGTCTCCCTTACTGTATAATAGGGAGAAATATCTAGTATATCGTATTTAGTGTGAGTGGGTTATGATTGGCTGTTTCAAATTTTTAGTAAAACATTGCTTTACTTCTCCCTACTACTCCAGTACTCATCTGGAAATAATAGTTAACACCGTGTGTGTGTGTGTGTGTGTGTGTGTGTGTGTGTGTGTGTGTGTGTGTGTGTGTGTGTTACAGAACAGCCGTGTTGGGGATCTCCTTCGGCATGTCTTTTCTCCTATTAGCTTTGATCCTTGTGATATGTTTCTCCAGCCACATCCTGGTAAGACACACACACAAACATTCTCTATCTTCCTCTCTGTTTTTCCCTCTCTATCTCTTTCTCTCTATATATATATCTATCTTTCTCAATCTATCGCTGTATAAAAATGGCTTTATTGCCATGGGAAATATTTGTTTACATAGCCAAAGCAAATGTGTGAAGGTAATACTAATGATATATTATTATGAACAGCATTGTAACCATGTGCAAGTTACATTATAAATGAGAAGGGAAAACAAACACAGACACAAATATTGGTTAGATTTAAAGTGCTGTTTGTGCTCCACTAGTCCTTTCCTCATGACACTGGGTTACACACTTCGCTGCTGTGATTGTGGTTAACAGTTACAGGAGTCAAAACAAAGTATCAATGTTTGTATTGGTTGTAAATTATTAATGGCTCCATACGATCTGAGGGAAATATGTGTTTTTAAGGTGGACTTACATTTGGCAGGAGGTAAGGAAATGCAGTTCGGTTTCCACCTCGTTTTCTGGGCAGTGTGCACAGTCTCCCGTTTCTCAAGAGCCAGGACTGTCTGTGGTGGCCCCTGGATAGCATAGCCATGCCTGCTGAATCTGTCACTATCATATTTTTTTCCTTTTATTTTGGGTCAGTCACAGTGGTCAAATTTTCTGCCACTGAACTCTCTGCTCAAAGCAAAGTAGCCTTCCAGTTTGTTCTGTTTCTGAGTCTTTCCAGTGTGGCAAATTGTTCTGTTTTGTTTCCTCACGATTTGGTTAGGTCTGAGTGTTTTGCTTTCATGGCTCTCTGTGGGGTCTGTTTGGGTTTGAGAACAAAGCCTCAAGACTAGCAGGGTGAGGATGCTGTTCTGTAGGTTCTTTAGTTAAGGAGGGTTCTCTATGGAAGGTTTGAGAATTGTTTTCCTTCAGGTAGGTGTGAAATTTAACATCACTCTTCTGGGTTTTGATAATGCATGGGTATAGTCCTGATTTGACATTGTGTGCATTACTCTGGGTTTTGCATTGCACTGTGGAAACACTGTAACAGAATCTGCATGTGGTGTCTGTGTTTATCACATTTTGTGAATTCTTGGTCGGTAAATGAACCGCACAACTCACAACCATACAGATCCAAAGGTTCTACACTTGGTTGGGATATTTAAAGCCGGATGTTCTTGTGGATGGTGCTGAAGAACCATATTGCCTTGTCTCTTGGGTGATTCGCAGTCACCTGTGGTGTTGAGCATTAGGATGAGGTAGGTGGAAAAATGTGTACGCTATAGGGCAATGGCATCTAGGTAGAGTTTTTGTTTGTGGTCATTTGAACCTTTTTTGGATAATTGTTATTTCTTCCTGAGGTTCACTGTCAGGGCCCAGTTTTGACAGAATTTGTGCGGAAGATCTAGATGCTGCTGTAGGAACTCTTTATGTTTCTCTCTGTGTCCCTCCCTCTCTCTCTCTCTCTGTCTGAAATGGGTGAAGCTGAATGAAAAGAGCTGTCAGGGATAACCTTGGATGTGCTGACTGAAAAGACTGGTAATTGTATGGGACTGGGATATAATGGTACTATGTGATATTGAGAGAGAGGAAGGAAGAAAGAGGGAGAGGTGGAGGGTTAGAGAAGAAAAGAAAGGAAGAGGAAGAGTGGGAAAGATAGAGGGAAAGGAAGAGAGAGAAGGGGAAAGGGAGAAGAATAGAGACTAAATATTGTTTCTTTTAATCTGTATTTAATGAGCCATCTTCATTTGATTAAAAACACCCCAGTACCCCCCGTCTTGAACTTTCACCCCACCCAGAAAGAGGGGAAGATGGAGATATGATGAGATAGGAGAGAGAGAGTGAGAGACTATGAATGTAGTGCACAGTACATGCTATATTTGATTAAATGAGCTGCATGGTATTGAAGTCACACCATGTCATTAATTTCACGGGAGACAAATTCTCAGATCATAACAGCTGTGTCTGTCACACCAACACAGAAGAACAGAGAACGCTATTTACTAATGACACGGCGTGTGTGTGTTTGAACGTGCGCCTGCATTAATGTGTGCGTGTTTGCATGTGTGTATGGATGCGTTCTTGCTTCAAAGACCGGCTGATAATCCACTCCTTTACCTCTCCAAAGTCTCACAGTTTAAGTAGTCGTCGCATTCAGCCTGGAACATTCGGTTTGAAATATCAAGTGAAGACACATACAGACACAAACACACACTCAGGCTTTAGCTGTGTCCTTAAATCAGCAAGGGTCATGTGAGATAAACATGAGAGACACTAGGGAAAAAAGTAGAAAACAGGTAAGAGCCAGTAAACTCCTTTCTCATTCTCACTGAAGAGTTTAACCTCACCAGGGAAGGACTGAGTGGTGGGACAGATTATTGCACGACAGAAGTCTAAAACGATGACTTGTCTGGCTTTGGATTCTCATGGTGATCCCAGCGGTTTGGTGTTAGACACAGGAGACACAGGGACGGGACAAAGCAGAGATGAAGGGGGCAGCGAGATGCCCCGGCTTCAGGGAAAAGTTAGACATCCCTCCAAGACCCTAGGACCACAGAAATCCCGCTCCCGTTCAATCCAAGCAATGTTTTGGTCTTTTTTTTTGCCTTTCCCAAAACCTTAACTCTCAACCACTCTGAATGAATGCCTGAACGTAGCCATTGATCTTTTTCTATTTCAACATTGGGTCAGTGGGTCACAGACCCACTAACTCAATGCATGGAGTTATTGCATGGAAGGGATTTGCGACTAAATGCTAGTTTTTATATTTCTTACATTTGCTTTGAACTGGATTGTACCAATAACTATGCCTTGAGCGTAATTATAATTTTCTTAAGCCTTGAGCGTACAGCAAAAATAGTAAGTTTTTATCAGCATGCACTCTACCCAGTATATAGATACAATATACTGTATATATTTTAAATAGTATACTGTATGTAATTTAAATTTCCCAGGATTTCTTAATACTGTATAACATAACATTCTGCAAAGATAGTTTGTAAAGGAAATTATGAACTTAATGTAATGATATCTAGTGCTCTCTCTTCTGGTAAAGCGATGTTGTGTGTTGAAAGTCAAGATGTTTCAATGATGTGTGGTGGAGTGCAATGGATGGAGGTAAAGTGCTCTTGGGTGTTGAGAGTATTCATGCAGTCAGTGGAGCGGCAGCTATTCTCTGTCCTCTTCAGCCTTCCATTTCATGGCTTCTCCTCACATTATGCCACAGCAACACTGGATTGTCCCTCACTTTGATCACATCTAAAGTAGTTACACATTGGCTAATCTTTAGTTGTGAAAGGTTCCATAGCATGACAAAAGTTCTAAACTTGTTAGGGTTCTCCAAAAATAGATTCTCAAACAGATGATATCAGCTGCACTTACCAAGTTTACAGTGGGATATATATTGCAGTTTTTGGTACTATTATCAGTAGTTTGTGGTGATATTTCAAAACTCTTAATACAGAACTCCAAATTGATTACACTTGTAACAGAGCTAATCATATTCAAAACCACTGATGGTGCTATAATTTGTTTTTCATCACAAAATCATTGATCAAACCATTATTTTTTCTGAAATACAATGAGTAAGTTAGTTCAGTCATCAAAACACAACATAATGTAATGCTCTCAATTCAGTTATTGTAACAATGTGTTTCAAAATGACCATTTGAAGTTTTGAAGGTAATATAGTACAGTATATTACGTTTTTGATATTAAGCAAAACTCTTACAATACACTACCCATCACAACTGACTGAAAATAATTTCCTTAATATCCCATAATCAGGTGTGATCAATGAAGACATCTCCTAGAATCACTGATACAAGAAACCTTAGTTGTATTTCAACATAAGTTTTTGTCTAATCGAATATAACCAATACTGTAATGTCTTGCGTTGATTATTTGTATGGTCTTCTATCCAGCACTGACTGTTTCCGATAACTAATCAATTGATAAGAATGTACTTACTACTAACTAACTGTGAGGTTGTTTCACCTAGCTCTTTTAAAATGTATACACTTACCGTAAGTCACTCTGGAGAGTGCTTACTCACCGGGCTAGGCTAGAATGGTCCACTAGGTCTCTGTGAACACAGTTTGGCGCTGTAAATCCCCCTTGCTACATGTTGTTTATTTTAGGAAGCAAGTGCATTTGATTGGCATTTGACTGGGGTTATTAAATCTTGTTTTGAAGTTTAGGATTGATCATTGGGTTTTCTTGCTTCTGCTGAGACCATGAAATGCTTTGGTGGTGGCAGAGTGGGCCATTTCGTGTGTTTGTGTCTTAATAATAGCTGTGGAGAGCTCTAGTGCTGGCATGAGGGTGCTCAGGGATCTGGGGTGGTGAGTAAGAGGACAGGTGTTGGCGAAACAGGGGACAGAGACGGACGGAGAAGGAAAATACGGTGAATGTCAAGCGGGAGAAGAATAATGAGGACGTTATGGGAGAAGGTGGCTGGTGGAACTGAGTTCAGTTTTGCACGGAGGATCCGAAGAGGAGTGTCAGGTTGAACCGATGGATGATGAATTGTCTGTTTTCAAAGTTCTGAGGAGTGAGAGGAAATATAGCAGGGTGGCCAAAGGTCTACTTCTAAGAGAAAGGTAGAGAAGGAAGGTATGGTTGAGGGTGGATGACGTTTAGAGGAAGCTTCCTCAGGTGATGACAGTGGAGGCGAGTCATTGGACACATCGCAGTAAAACATCCAGAGCAGAGGATTGGAAGGGGGTATTACAGGCGACTGTCAGGGAGACGGAGGCAAACGCAGAGTCGAAAAGGTGTCTTTGATGACAACAAAAGGAAGACAAAAATCGAGTGCCATGCACTACAAAATATAAGAAAGGCGATACAAAACATGAATTAAACACTGGAACATGGAACGTGACATACAACACAATGACCGACCAGGACAGGGAGAAAATGGCTGAACTAAATATACAGACTAATGAGGAGAGCAGAAACAGGGGCTAAACACAGGTGAAAGGAATAAACTGATTTACTGAAACGAGAACAGGAAAGACCAAACAAGGACATGACAAACCAAGGACACACAGAAAACACGAAGCGGAACGGTCCCGTTCGGCTGGGACCATTACAGGCGACACACATACCCAGTAAAATGAAGCGTCAAAGTTGCTGTCCGAGATCTTTCAACCAGCATTTTTTGTCTCTGCTTTATTTCAACCATGAGTAAGTTAAAGAGCTGTGGTGAATGAGTTAGTGAAAAGTAAAGTTGTTGTTATTATATTTCTATAAGAAACTCAAAGTGATAAGGGCAAGGACGTTACGGGGCAACTAGAGTGGGGTGGTACCAGCTGAGACATCAGAAACCCTTTGGGCCAGTGCATGTCATGTCCTTTAATGTGTTTTAGCCTCTGTGTTATGGGGTTGAGACAGACAGAGGCGACCCACTGCCTGGACCAAATGCCTGAGGGGGCGTTTTCTATCAATGAGGGACATATCTAATTAATATGCAGTACTGTGCACAGTACTATACAGCAAGTCTTAGGCACCTGAAAGTCGTGTTTTGAGTAGTAAGTGTTTTAATTAAATAAAATTATATATTTATGTAAAAAAAAAGATATGTATTTAATTTATAACCCTGTTTCCAAAAAAGTTAGGACTCTGTGTAAAATGAAAATAAAAACAGAATGAAAAGATGTGCAAATCATTTAAACACTACATTCAATAGAAAATAGTATAGTTGTTTTTTTTTTTTACAAATAAAACCCGAACCATAAAGAACCTCACATAGTTTCAAGGCAGTTTTTAGCAAGTCTTATTGAAACTCAAGAGCTGTGCGACCTGGCAAAGTAAGCATGGTAACGCAAGACAGTCCACATGGGCCCATGTGAGGGACAAATCCATCTCTGTGGCCAGGATGGACCGATTTTATTGTTATTAGCATCATTAACAGGCTGATCATTGTTTAGCTGAGGATGTTTATTAATCCTGCAAAACCGAAAGACGGTTTGCTGGGACTTCAATACAGCATTGTTTAGTGATGCTCACTTTAAGCCAGGATTTTGTTTGTTATTTTCTGGAAGATGGTGGTCTCAGGAGGATAGTTTTGTCTCGGCCCATCTGTGGCGGACCACTGGTACAGTTCAAATTCAACAGTTTTGTAATCATCACACGTTCAATGTCACCAGGGAAATGACCAGATAAATGAATGCCCTGGAGTCTGACACTGTGTAACCGCGGACGTTGGTTGAGACCACGAGAAATCGAGGACAGACACAGGGCCCCGAGGCTAAACATGTCACATTGGCAGACCTGCTGGTTATCAGAGCAAAGGGGGCACTGGGGAGTTCTAGATTTGTCTGTAGATTAGAGGGTCTCTGAAATGGACGGCTCAAACAATTATTCGGTTTGGTAGAAAGGAATGATGTATTGCCTTTGCTCAGGTACCGGACATGAGCTCACTGGCCCCAGTGATATCAGGAAGAGCTGTAAACGGAACTCTACAAGTGTGAGTATGCAAAGAACGACAGAGTGTGATGTCAGTTCTATAAGGGCCTCCCACAGGCGTCTATAGATGCTCATGCTGAGTGAGAGACTGTCCACTGTCGCGGCAGGAGCGCCGTTCTCCACCGCGGGGTATGGGAAATGGGAGGGCACCAGGCTGCCACGGGCTTCCTCTTTGACTTATTTTTTTTTTTAAATCATTCTGGGCTATGTTGGGTGAGGACTGGCTAGCAGTCATAAGTGATAGTTTGGCCGGAGTGTCACTACTGCCAAAATGTAGGAGGGCTGTCTCCTCATCCTCTTGCCTAAAGAAGGTTGACCCAAGGGAGGTGGAGGACTCGGAGCCGGGGGCTTTACTGTGTGCTGATTAAAAATTAAGTCTTTGGCCAATCAGATGACTCTGGCAGAGTTGCCTCGATAGTTATTTGGGTCAAACTTGTCAACATCTTGGAATATATTTAGATGTAATAAAGTCTTGCTTGCAGATCTTAGCAGTACAGTGGCCTTCCCCTAATTACCTGGTTTAATAGCCTTAGAATAGTGGTTTATTCATGGCTTACACTTTCCTGGTAATGTTGTCCATGGTTCTGTTAAGGTTGGGGTTAGGATAATGGTTAGGTTTAGGGTAGGGGTGAGTAGATTGTTAAAATGTTACTGATAGTCAGTAGATAATCTGTAGAGCATCTATAGACACACTTTTGGGACTTGCAAAATAAAGTCTTACCATATTTTCATTGCCAGTACTATCCAATGCTGTCTCGTTCTAAATGGCTTGTTTCGGTCCACTTGTAGGTATAGGCGGTAGAGGGTGGAGTTTAGGCTCTGGTTTTACATTTGGGGTTGGGTTATCTGATGTTTTCATTTATATTTTAATATGGCAATATTTTGACAAAAACAATTGCGGTATGACCATAAAGGCACTCAATTATACCTTGTTCTTTATCCGTGTGCAGAGCAGTAAGTAAGCCTACTCTGTCAGCCCTCATCCTGCCATTAACAACGCACAGACCCAGGTTTTTATAGAGCTGGAGCTCCTGCTTCCCACTAGTGTTGAAATGACTGTTTTAGCTCTGTCTCTGTTTAGTCAGTTGGGATTGAGACACCGATCTAGTATCAAATAAACTTTGTTTTCCTCTAGATTTATGTTC
>JACXGI010008204.1:14471-34454 GCA_016801175.1 Esox masquinongy
TGGTCTCACACACACACACACACACACACACACACACACACACACACACACACACACACACACACAACCATTGAAAAGTTTGGGGCCACTTCGAAATGTCCTTGTTTTCGAAAGAGAAGCACATTTTTTGTCCATTAAAATAACATCAAATTGATCCAAAATACAGTGTAGACATTGTTAATGTTGTAAATGACTAATGGAATATCTACATAGGCGTACAGAGGCCCATTATCAGCAACGATCAAGGGAAATTCCAATGGAACATGGTGTTTGCTGATCCAACTTTATCATTTTAATAGGCTGACTGATTGATCATTGGAAAGAAATCTGTCCAGAAACAAAGAACTTTCTTCTGAAACTCATCAGTCTATTCTTGTTCTGAGAAATGAAGGCGAGAAATTCCATGTGAGAAATTGCCAAGAAACTGAAGATCTCGCACAACACGTACTACTCCCTTCACAGAACAGCGCAAACTGGCTCTAACCAGAATAAAAAGAGGAGTGGGAGGCCCCAACGCACAACGGAGCAAGAGGACAAATACATTAGAGTGTCTAGTTTGAGAAACAGACGCCTCACAGTAACTCAACTGGCAGCTTCATTAAATAGTACCCGCAAAACACCAGTCTCAACATCAACAGTGAAGGGGTGACTTTGAGATGCCGTATGGTACGTAAGAAGTGCCCATCAAGCCAATCCAACTTATGGGAGGTGCTTCAGGAAGCATGGGGTGAAATCTCTTCAGATTATCTCAATAAATTGGCAACTAGAATGCCAAAGGTCTGCAAGGCTGAAATTGCTGCAAATGTTTGCAGGACAAAATGATTATTTCAATTGAAAATCCTTATTTCTTATTTCCAATTCACTTTGCTGTATTTCCTATTCAATCTCATTTCATGGAAAACAAGGACATTTCTAAGTGACCCAAAACTTTTGAATGGTAGTGTACATTTCTCAATCTGAATTTAAAATGTATTTTTCTCTCCCTCTCTGCTCTCTCTCTCTCTCTCCCTCTCTCTCTCTCTCTCTTAATTTTTTTCTGATCTGATGCTCACTAATTTTATCCATCCTTTTCTCTCTCCTTCTCTCGATCTCTCAGCAGGGAGGTAAAGGATCTTGGTGCTCTCTTCCATGGCTCCCTACTTCTTCACGTATCATAATCGCCAACAAACCCTGGCTCCGATTGGTCCTCACCATGACAACTACTGCTCTCATACTGGTCATGGCCGTGTTCAACATGGTGAGCAACCAACTTACCGGCATTGCTGGTTGAGCTATCAGTAGTATGTGTGTGTGTGTTTCTGCATGTGTGTGTTGGTGGGTTCATGCATGCTGAAGATGTAGAAGATGAAATATAGATCATAGATCACATTGGAATTTCTCCTCGCTTCTTTCTACTCTCTACTTTCCAGTTCTTCCTAGAAGATGAGGATCTGACCACACCCCCTAGTCTAAACATGACCAATGACAGCATGCTCCCTGCCCACAGCCCCACCCACCTCACAGATGGAAATAAGTTCTACCTGCCTGTGAGTACTTGCATGGGGCAGATTGGGGTCCAATGTAGTCAATGATTAATGAGCAAAACACACTAGCTTGCCTGACAGGAGTTTTGAGGTTATTCCATTTGTTCAGCATTATATATCAAAGTTATTATGTTGGTTATTATGTATATGTTATTATTATTTTGGTTTTTAGTAGTTCAAAACAGATGACTTCCCCTGAGTGTATTATTTTTAGCCACCACTATTTCCATGGTCATGATAATATTTTACTTTTTTGTCAAATTAGTTGGAAGTAAATCAAACACATCATGTTGGTTTGCAGCTGGAAGCCTGGTGTTTGTGTATTTGTGTCTGCATGTGTGTATGTGTGTGATTGTGTGTGTGCTGTTCTCAATATGTTTCAGTTATATTTAGGCTGTAGTGGGCTCTAGAAGTGGTCTAGGAGTTTATTTCGAAGGCATCTCAAGAGACTAAAGAGGCTTCCTGCCTTGGACATCTCTCCCAATGCTGAAACCCAAAGTGGATAAAGTTAATTGGAAATTGGCTTGCATCTAGTGTGCTTTTGCAAATATGTTTTTTCACTATTACATTGTGAAACAAATACACCGATGGCCAGGCTTGCTGCCTTGCTTCATGCACTTCCACATAGCCTAGATAATAACGTCCGACTACGCAATAAGTTTAACAAGGGTTCTTCCAGGATCCACAATATTTCCTGATGAACCTTGAGGATGAAACACATAATCTGACTGCAGATAGACTGCCTATCGGTTCTTATCATGGGACCATTCCTTCTCTTGCTAGAATTCAATAAATGCTGCATATCAATCTGTTACACACAAACCTAGCCAGGCCGACAAACTACTGTATATTTTTCTGAAGGAATTCTTTACATCTTTTCTGGCTGAGGAGGAGTTTTTTGCTTGAAGAATATTCACCGATTAAATTCTCTCCAACAGTTTTAATTTGTGAGCTTGTGTGCTTCAGTACATATTATGTCACATTCTTGGTCTAAGATTTCTTTCATGTGGCTCTGCCATTTGCTTAACAAAGGGTTATCTATTAAAACAAGGTGTATGCACAAAGGGGAGATTTTGTTTGGAAAAAAATGTTGGCTCTTGATTTTGAGACCTTATTAGGAATAAGCTTTTTAGGCTACTGAATGACAACCAGATATTTTATGATTCCGTGGAAAATGTTTGATTTGTGTAAATCTGTCCATCCTAGGTAAGCCAAATTCCACTGTCTCCATAAAAAGGTAAGTGTATAAAAGAGGGATTACATACAGACCATCTGTCAGGGTAGTGTAGTAGTGGAGAGGAGGAACCAGGCGCAGGCAGTCGATGTGACATTTTAATATAAAGAAACACCGAGCACATAAAGCAAACTAAATGAAAAGCAAAGGTTCTAACAAACCGAAAACACTCATCACTGACTTGTAAATACGGAAACAGGGAACAATGACCGACAAGTGAGGGGAGCAGAGGAGAAACATTTAAACACATACTGATGACTTAATTGGGACCTGGTGTGAGTGACAATTGGAGACAAGACAATGAAGGAATCCGGGGTGAGTTCATGAACCATGGGAAACCGGGAAAAGCGGGAGATGACGGAGCTGTCCGTCACCTCAACGTCACACCATCTTTTAAAGCCTGATTCCATTATGGATGGTACAAATCCAGAATAAACCCAATAGAGAACAGCTTTGAGACTTTAAGGGGTAGGAAATTTATTCTGCAAAGTTCTCCAAATCCACAGTGTGAACTGAGAACAGGGGCTTATCTCATGTCCTCAAATTGATCGTTAGAGAAGGGCGGTGCTGGCAAGGACATTCATGTGTATTAACTTGGGTGTTGAGACATTGTGACCTGATGTCATCAACAAACTGCGCTTTTGATGGGTTGTGCTGCCCAATGATAAAACGTAATTCTTTCTGAATACAGTATACAATACTTTCTGTGATATTTTGTCATGCAATTTCAGTGGTTTATAGAAAAATTATTAGGATTATGTGCACCAACTTCGAGACACTCTTGAAAGTTTCCCGTATAGTCTCACCGTGTAAAACGTTAAATTCAATTGATGCAACAGGGAAGAAGTATGTATAGACAGCTACAGGGATGGTAAACTTGGCAGCATTCGGGCTGACTCCACTTCCTGTCTTCCTCCTGTATTCAGAGAAGTGTGCCTTTCTTCAGGCAGTGGGGAAACTTTAAGTCCCAAACCAAATCTGATAGATAAGGTGAAAATGGACTCAACAACTGATGCTCTATGCCAGGGTTAACTTTTAGATATTCGTCCAAGTATCTGAGGTTGAGGGAGATCCTTCAATCTTGGGAATTTGGAAGAGCTCAGTGGTGTTTTCCTAAAGCCAACCACCGCCTCCATGGTTTTGCTGCGCTGAGGTCTAAGGTATTCTGACTGTAGCAGGCCACAAATTGGTTCAACCTCACTATCAGTAGAGTCATGGCTGTCTGATGACACCAACCACATTGGTGTCATCCGTGCACTTGAGTAGTTTAGCAGATGCATTGTTCAAGGCACAGTCATCATTGCGGAGTGCAGTGGGGTAAAAGCATGCATCCTTCTGCACAGATGCACTACAGGAATGGAGGGTAAACAGTTCTCGGTCCTGAGTAATATCATCTTGTTGAACATTTTACCACTTGCTCTTTTTCAAGCCTTGTATGGTTAAAATGCACCATGATGGGCAACGTAGAATTTGGGTATTTTGTCTTCGCCTCTGAGATCTGATCAACCTAACATTGTTTTGCTCTTGTTGCTCAGGATTGTCACCTATATATTCCTTCCCTAATTTCTCTGTTCTTAGAGAAACCTAGCCAGCTGCACTGTGATTTTAGATAATCAGATTCTCTCCTCTTGGATTTTATGTAATTTGCTTATTACAGCTATTTGGATTTGGGTTTTCATTACAGTTGTAGAATTAGTTTTTAACACAGAGATGGTATTGAAGGAAGTTTGGAATGTAGGGAACCAAGAGGTTATAAGTTCAAATTCTTGATGAGGACGTGATAAGCAATAATTTCTGTATGAATAAACATATACAATCTTCATGTAGGTCAAAGTGTGCCAGATATGTCAGTTAAAACATTGTTTTAAGTACTATTTCTCTGGGTGTCCATTGCATTGCCAAGAGATAGAGTTGTGAATGGACGAATTAAGACAAAAAAATAGAAACTAGATAAAACCACTGTCAAAACTTCTAGGGGTCCTTTACAGAACGTCTTCTGTTTGGAGTTGAGCTTATATTTGGATTTATGAGTTCTGCGTTATCACACTAAAGCCATAATAAACACTGACAACTGATTCTGTATGTTACAGTTTGAAATTGTGCACTTTTGATCCATGAACAAAATCATAAAACCGGAAAGTCAGGGGACAACTGTTTATTAGCATGAGTGTTCAAGATGTTACCTTCTGTAGATCACATTGTTCTTTTTGGAGTCTTTAATGCCAGAATACAGAGGAGGCAGTTTAGACATTGATCATATAGCCAACCATTGGTTCTCAGACCATCAAACAGTCGATACATCCTCCAATCATAAGTGTATCATACATCCTAGCCTTTTGTGGTATTGTATGGTATCCACTCATTCAATCCATGGGACAGTGACACACACCCACCCACCCACCCACACACACACACACACACACACACACTTTTTGGGACCCTATCTGTAATTAGGACCAGATGTTACCTTTTCCTTTTTTGTGTGGAGTTTCGGTCAGTACTCCCATGCATTGTGTCAGACCAATCTCATTGCTTTTCATGACCATAATTACACAAGTTCTTATTTTTATTTTATTCATTTTAAGTGTGTAACCACATCTAAGGAAACATCAGCTCTGTCTGGAAGGAAAGAAAACTATTCTGTCTTGAAATTGATTTACTATTGATTTTACTAGATAACAGCCTTTGAATGGGCCTTGATGGGGCTCAATAGGCTCGTTACTGGTATTTAACGCCTCAGGGAAATCAACAATGAACAGAAAAAAATAATTACAAATTATTATGTCGTCTTTTAGACAATATCTTTTTCTTGTTTTCCACTTTCTTTACCATGATAACTATCATATAGTTTTCTCTATTATAACAATTTTACCTCACACATTATTACCTTCCTCCATCCAACACTTAAATGTCAGTGCCATCCATCAAAAATAAATCCTAAGGAATATGTTTGTGTCTGTCCTACATCTTAGAGACATAAGAAGACTCGGTGTAAATTGTTTTGACCCACATTCAACCACATTCAACCACACTTTTTATGTTCTATTCACGTTGTGTAATGTTTACCACCGGTATTGGCTTACCTTCACATAAGTTCCCAGAACTTCTATCATTGAGCAAACCAACAGCTGGTTTGTCAGAGTCTCATCTTTCAGTAATGAGGTATTAGTTTGTCACTGACACCGGTCGGTCTCGGCCTGTGGTAAACATTAGAATCCTCTTATGGTGTATTTTTAGTAGCCAAGTGGTTTCCCAGAGCCTTTATTAGTGAAGTGGTTCTAAAAAAACATCAAAAGTCTGACTGATCCAGACCATTCTGAAATCTTCAAATAAGTACTGTTAGATGGTTCTTTGCCCTTTTGCCTCACTTCATTCACATAATATGAATGTAGCACCTCAACATAAAATCAAGATATTTATCTGTCTGACTGTGGCAGATAACTTCAGAACAGTAAGCTATTAATACGATGCTGCCTAAGTATATTTGCATTTTGTTACAAACAAGCGAGGAAAGAAAATGACGCTTGAAATGTAAACCAAGACGCCTCCATTAACAGCTACATTGTTTTGCCACTAGCCTGCTACCTCTAATTGTGTTTCACGATGTGTGACAGCTTGCACAGTAATGTGCCAAATCTGTGATTTAAGTTTCATGTCTTCTATTAGTGCATGAGGAGACATAAGGGAAGCCACAACATTGAAATTCTTACTTTCACGTTGCAAGATAAAAAATGATAATACTATTAACCGGTATTAATAGAGTATTAACATAAATTTAAAAAAGTGTGTGTGTGTCTGTATGGGTGAGTGCCGTTAAGCCAAGTCGGTATAAGAGTTCAGATCAGGCCATGTGCATCGGTCTGATGGCTTGCAAATAGAAACTGTCTGAGGGCCACTTATAATATAAGACCGTATGCTTTGATACAGCCCCTGTCTGACAGAGGGTAACAGACTGTAGGTGAATGAACAGCGGCTGGGCTGTGAAGGGTCCATTATAACGCTGCAGGCCGCTCTCAGGCATCATTTCAGATAGACGTCCTGGATCATGTTCAGTCGTGTGTGCAGCGGCTCCATTCCCGGGCCTGAGATGCGGCTCGTCAGGATGGTCTCCGTGGCGCAATAGCATTTGGAGAGGACCCAGGGTGGAATGACAAGTTTCATTAGTCGCCCCGGGGAGCAAAGTCTTGTCGCGCCGTCTGGACAACATTAGCGGCGTTGATGGTCCGTGACCGAGTCCTCGGCTGTGTGAACGCCGAGGAACGTCAAAACCGGCGATTCTGTTACTGCAGCCCTCGTGGATGCGGACCGTGGCGTTTTCCCGACTCGGCCTCCTGCCGTCAGAAGTCTTCTTCTGGGTTTTTCTGATGTCCAGGGAGAGGCTGTCGTCGCGGTTGGTTATCAGTCCTACTACTGTGTTGTCGTCGGCAAACTTGACAATGGAGTCGGTGTCGTGCGGAGTCATGCATGGGTGAACGAGGAGTTAAGAAGAGGGAACACTCCTGGGGTGCTCCAGTGTTGAGGATCGGGGTGGAGGAGGTGTTGTTACCCATCCCCCCAGCCTAGAGGTCTGCCCTTCACAAAGTTTAGAATCCAATCGCACAGGGAGGTGTCCTGTGTTTTAAACTCGGCGATGAGCCCGGGAAGAAACAGCGGAATTGAATGCTGAACTATAGACAGCGAACAACAACATTTTCACACAGGGATTCTTCTTTCCCCGATGTCCTCCGTGGATCTGTTGTGGATGTATGCAAATTGGAGAGGGTCCAGTGATTTTGACAATCTGCCTTTGATGTGGGCCATGGCAGCTCTCTAAGCACTTCATGATGGTAGTTAGCGCCTTATTATTTGGTGAGCATAATACGACGCCTCGGTAGCATATTGGCAGCCATAGGTGGTAAAATCCCTCTAGTCGCAAATCCATCATCAGTATTAGGGAATAATTCTAACGTGAAGGTACATTTAGAATGGAGAATGCTAATACGAAAGCAGCAATGATTTTCTTTCCATTTTATATCAATATTGACAGATGGCCAATATTCTTTTTACAGAAGGAGTATTTAACTCTGAAATATCTCTGGTTTTATCCTCTCCTAATCAAGGACATATTCAGACCTGGGGCAACAGTTGAGGGCAATGAGCAATCAGTTAGAAACAAAAAGCAGGTGTTTCAGTCCTCTAGGCCCGGAGTTGAATGGCACCGCTTTACACGTTTGTGTGGGAAACGCTCTTTGAAAAGTTGGCTCATGAATAACTGTGCATCTATTACGATCAAAGGCATTCTTATTCACTACTGTTATCCAAGGGTCTGTATAGTAATCTTCAGGAGACCAATCTGGATCGGGACATCCGCGTTTACTACCGTTTAAGGCGTGTGGAGCAGAACCACCCAGGTGTTTGTGAGTCTCAGCCGTCTGTCTGGCGATGTTGTTAATTCCTCGTTCCAATCTTGTCAGGAAAAACACTGTTGTGACTAGGTGCATTAAACCCAAGTGTCAGATTTACCAATGAGCACACAGGGAGGTATGACGACACGATGACATCACCTGGTGAAACATGCACACAGCACGCCAGTGGTCTGGAGGGGATTTGCTCAGTCTATAAGCTTTAATTCATGCACCTCTCTGTGCCATTAGACTTGACTGGGAACCAATCCCCCCTATTTTGTGCATCAGTACGACACCTTTTTTCTCTTTTCTTTTCACTTACACACCTCTCTTTGCTAATAGCCCAGACCCATTTCCCACTCATCTAAATGAATGGTTGTTACCCTAGTGCCTAGGGGCTTTTAGACGTCAGCCAGTAATAGCTAGTCTTGATTCAGTGCTCTCTACAGGCTCAGCTCTATTCTTTTTCTTTCCCTCCCTCCCTGTTTCTCTCTCCCTTCTATCTTTCTTTTTGGCTTTCTTTCCCTCCCTCTCTCCCTCTCTCCCTCTCCCCTTCTTTCTTTCTTCCTCTTTTTTATAATACAGTAAATACAACTGTTTTCATCCATTATGTTGGTCCAGCTTTTCACTCACGGACCATAATTCTCCCTGGCCATAGACGATTAGGTGAAGTGATGCTATGCATATATTCCTTCTTATAGGCCAGGATATATGACATCCATTATCATTTTAAAGGAAATATGTTGACTGGACATTTTGTGAGGGACTGGTGTTATGAGCCTTTGATGTAAACTCATTAGCTACAGTCTAGTCTGAAGTTTGACTCTCATCTCAAAATATTCAATATCATATTTTTTTTTCAGCGCTCTATTGACTCAACTCATCCCTTTATCCTTCCTCTTTCTTCCTCTCTTATCCGTCCCTTTGAAAGTGTAAGGACACTCAAATCAGTCGATAGCAAGAAAGCTACTGGCCCAGATGAGTTGAATCCATATCTGCAGAAAATTGGAGCAGACATCACTGCTCCCCCACTTTCTTGCATCTTTAACTCATCACTGTCAAGTAACATGATTCCTAAAATTTGAAAAGCAGCATAAAGGCAGATGTCTGTCCCAGATAATTTATTCTACATTTCAACCCTCTGTGCTCGCTACATGCCTGGAGAACCTGATGAAACCTCAGCTGATAGGTGTTCTGTATAATAACTGTCTTTTATCTCAGGAAAATAAAATACAATGCCAGCTGCGTCCATGGTTATCAGTGATCATCGGGATGACAGTGCAATTTTATAATATGTTTACCGCGTTGTACATTTCCATTTGGTTTCAGTAGATTGACAGTGCCTTCAGTTTAAGACAGGCAGATGAGACACCCCCACATTACAGTAATGTAGTGCAGTAGCGTACTCCTCACTGAAGAAGTTATCACTAGGTCAGTGCTGGTAGGGAAAGACGGCAGAGGAAAATAAAATGTTATTGACTCTTCATCAGGCTCTGACACTGTAGACCAAGGCTTGGTGATATGTGGATTAGAAACCATACATTTAGTTGCTGGAGAGCTGTTTCAGAATGACATCTTTGACAATTACCATGTGTAGCAGAGGAGGGAGTGAGAGTCAGAGTTTACACAGAGTGAAAAGAGTCTCTCAGGGGTCCATTTTAAGGCCAGGCCTTTTTACGCTGTTAATTAAAGATGTCTGTCGAAATGTAGACTCTGAAATGCTCCACCTATACAATAACAACACCACTTTATTATTCCTGTGCCTTCGAATCCAAAAGGCTTTTCCAGATTTGCAACTGGCTTTTGATGACATTCAGAAAAAACTCTTCTGCCTGAAGTTGGTGCTGAATTCCACAAAGAATCAGTACCTCTCCTTGTCTAACTTCAAAGAGTTACTTGCAGATTTTGCATTTAAATGGCAGCTGACAGAACATATGTGTTTGTGTAAGTGTGGGCATATGGTTATTCAGAAAGCTACATTTGGATGATATTGTGCAGGGGAATATTTTTTTACGTTTTGGACTATGTTGACTTCATCCATTAGAGCCTCTGCCAGTACTCTTAAGATCACAGAGTGCTTAGTGGATAACTAATGCAAGACCACTTCATAGTTAACTGTATGATAAGGTGCAGTGGCCCTTCCTTTTTACCAGAAGGCTATAGCACTGATACATTTATGTTGTACAAGGCAGTGGGGCTACGTCCTACGTATCTCTGCATTCCAACTAACACCAGCATTACGATCCTACAGTCTCCCATCTCAGGCGGTGCTCTCCTTCAAAGGTCCAAGAGCAAGGACTGAAATGGGAGAGCAATCCTTCTCCCACAATGGTCCTTGGTCTTGGAACAAGTTTTTGAGGTGATGGAGTTTGAGTTTTAAACTCTTAAATAGTTTTGTCTCCCCTTCCCTACCTCCCTTCTCCTTCCATCCCTCCCCTATCCCCCCCCCACCCCTATCCCTATCTCCTAATCTCTCCATCCCTCTCTACCCCTCCATCCTCCCCTCCTCATTCAATCTCTACCTCCGTGTGTCTCTCTTCCTTCAGTATTTTATCTACTGCTGTATCCTGGGTCTGGTCTCCTGTTCCGTGTTCCTGAGGATTAACTATGAGCTGAAGATGGTTGTCATGCTGGTTGCCGTGGTGGTCTACAACATCATCATCCTCCAGACGCACGCTCCCCTGCTGGACAGCTACAGTACTGCACTCTACCGCACACAGACACTGGAAAGGTACAGGTACACACACACACACACACACGCACACCAGATTTGACACTGTGTCAACAGGGAATGTGTTTGGAAGCACATTTCCTCTCAACAGTCAATGAAATTCCGTTGTTGCTATGGAATATAACTTGCCAAAGTAACTGTTGTTGGGATAATGAATGACAGGTTTGATGATATTGGGTTTCTGCGTTGATCGAGTGAATTTGATTTTGCATATATGAGTGACGTTTAGAGATTCACTCCTGAGAGCAATGATATTAAAATTAAGTTGAGCTTTGAGCTTTATTTTTTTCTCCTTTCTTTCATCTCTCTTCTCTCTGTCCTCAGGCCAGGTGTTCTAAAGGATCTTAAGACGATGGGTTCCATTTCACTCTTCATCTTCTTCATTACGCTCCTGGTGTTAGCACGACAGGTCTGGTAACCCTGGTAACCCTGGTATAGCTATGGTAACCCTGGTATAGCTATGGAATAATCATATAGTAAATGTGTAGTAGCTGTAACTATATCATGACTGTGTAGTATAATGTACTGACTGAATAGCCACCCATTCTGTTTCCTTCAGTGGAAATAGAAACAGTACTCTGCTGGCAAAATCGTATTCAAATATACAGTCAATTACACTGTACAGGTTCACTTTTAATGGCACTATTTTGTTAGCTGAATGTTAAACAGTTGCACATTTTTCGCCTGTTCATACTCAGATCCTTTCCGGAGGCGTCAAATAGTTTCTCTCTTGTAGCATCAGGCAATAAACCTGAGCTAAGGACGAATCCCCATAGAATAGATGAATGATTTATTCAGGCTTATTTACCATCGTTGTTGACTTGCCTTCTGAATAGCGTCACACAACACCGCTCTTCCTGCCCGGCCTAGATACTAGGTCTTGTCTGCTCTCCACAAGGCTGACCTAACACACGTACACACAAACGCACGCACGCGCACGCACGCCGGCCCACTGGTAGAGCACAGGCACACACACCTGGGGCGTTTTGACCTCCATCCCAACACCCGGGTGCCGTATTTGTTCAGAAGTCCCCGAGTGTGAGTAACAAATGAGAAACCAGTGTCTATCCTTCATGCTAATGGGGCCGATGTCCAACATCTCCTTGAGCAAAGACAGCGACGCTGTTCTCCTCTGCTTTGTTGTCTTATTGCCTGAGCGATCATTTCCCATGAATTGAAAACATGCTCTTAGCATGTCGGTGAGATGGTTCTGCTTCCTAAACGTCATCCTAATCCCTATAAAAGTGTACAACTTCTAACCTTGGCCCTTGTTGAATGTAAGTACACTGTCTGGGGTAAAGGGTGCGATAGAGGAAGGATTTAATTTTTTTGCGTTCAGGTTCTCTCAATTTTGGATCAGAAGGTGATGATCAGTTGACCGTGGTATTACAGCCCCCGGAGTGGGAGAAAGATAGATGAGAGAGAAGATTATTTGCATTTGATCATATCATTAAAGTTATGAGACATGATACCACATTGAGACATAAAAACACATTAATTGGTTCTTCTTTTACAGTGTTTCATAAGTCTAATGATCAGTTAAGACCTGTCTCCAATTCACTTTCTGTTCAGCAAATTAAAATGCTGCTATTATTGATAGTATCTTTACTCAAGCATAATAAAAAAAGTTATTGATTATGTAACCTTTATTGCCACTGTATCTTTACCGTCTCTATGTCGTCCTGTTAACAGAATGAATATTACTGTAGGTTGGACTTTCTGTGGAGGGACAAGTTCAAGAGAGAGTGTGAGGAGATTGAGACAATGGAGAACCTCAACAGGGTTCTACTGGAGAACGTTCTACCTGCCCACGTTGCAGAGCACTTCCTGGGACGCAATTGGAAGAACGAGGTAAAGCAGCAGCAATTCACAGAAACTAACCCTGAGAACTCAGAACCCCAGAACGGAACACATTTCTAAGAACTCATTCTAGAACCCCATAACCAGCTGATTGTAAATCTGCATTGGTGCCGTGTGTCTCTGTGTTGTCTTGATTGCTAGGACCTATACCACCAGTCGTATGAGTCGGTGTGTGTGATGTTCGCCTCCATTCCAGACTTTAAAGAGTTCTACACAGAGTCAGATGTCAACAAAGAGGGCCTGGAGTGTCTCCGACTTCTCAACGAGATCATCGCTGACTTTGATGAGGTGAGTTTACTGTGTCCTTTCGGGTCACTGATCGATCACGTATCTGTCACGTATTGGTGGGTTCGGGCCATTCTGGACTGTCACATTACAGTTTTCCCGATTGCTAACAAGCATCGGTCAGTACTGAAACCACAAATGCAAAACTCTTCTCGCAGTCTGCATTTGTAACATGCATCTTGGCCAAACAGTTAATCTCACCTCCAAAAATCACTAAAACCACCAAAACACTTCGTACATGTCTCAAAATAAGCTTGTTCAACCAAAACACTGGCAACAGTTCTCACTCAGAAACACACATTGTCACTCATAACACACTGACCTAGAAAACACTAACAACAGGGAGCATTACAAAATGTTGAACTTTCATCTTATAAGTTTTTCAAATGATTTTTCACATTAATCAGTATTTGATTATAGAATAAGAATAACACCTCACTATTGACTGCACTCAAGTACACGGAACAAGAATGAATCAGAAATGCAGCAATTTGAAGGAATACCCTTTATTTTGTCTATATCTTTAAAAATAATAAATTATACTTTTGAAAAGTAAAAAGTTCAAACAAAAAACAATTTCCCGAAATTCCAGGGCTACAATAATAACAAACAAACATCAACATGTAGAGTATAATCACCAGTTCACCCTATCACCTGCATTTGGCCACAAGTTCTCATCAGCATCCCATCTCATGTCTTCTCTGGCGATGCACCTTGGAAAATCTCTTCTGGAATGTCTAATCCAACCCTGGTAGCCTTCAGGAGAAGTGTCTCTACACCCCGCATTCATGTCATCCAATAAGGACATCTGGTCATGAGGATGGTGGTCATAAACCTTCCTCCTCTACGCTGAGAAACACTCCTCTATGGGCTAAGGAAGGGGGAGTATGGAGGCAGGAATAGTGCTGACATCCTGGGATGTCCAGCAAACCAGGCCGTGACGGCAGCAGAGTGGTGGAAGGCCACATTATCCCACACAACAACAAAGGTAGGGGAGTTTCTTGCCCCTCTCATCTGCGCTGGCACAAGTTGATTATGCAGGTCATCCAGAACGGAAATGAGCCTCTCTGTATTTTAGGGGCCAATGAGTGGTGTGTGTAACAGCAAACCATCATTGGACAGTGCTGCACACTGTGATGTTAGCTCCTCTCTGGCCTGGGACATCCACGGTGGCTCTCTGACCAATCACATTTCTTCCCCTGCGGTGTGTTTTTGCCAGGTTGAATCCAGCTTCATCCACAGAGATGAATGTATGTGCAATTTGCCTAGCTTCCATCTCCATTACTCCCTAAAAGAAACAGTAAATCCACAGTTTTACAGTATTTTACATTAGGCGTAGATGTGTATATACCGTTTGTTTATTGAACAGACATCTTACCTGGACATATAGATACCGGAGTTCTTTCACACATTCACCGTTTCTCTCAAAGGGTACCCTTTGCTTCATCCTTATTTTATGTTTCTCCAGGACTCTGGCAGTTGTCATTGTGCTGACCGTATTCACATTCCCAAAAGTTATATTGTCTGCCAGCACGCTGTCCCGAATTTCCTGCAGGTTTCCTGCATCATTGCCAATTACCATGTCAACAATGGCAATTTCCTGCACATCTGAAAATATTCTGCCTCTCCCTCCTGTAGGAGGCAACCTTTGGAACATGTGCTGTGAATATATTGTTTTGCAGGTGGTGGAGTATGAATGAGAAAAGAGTTCATGGGTTTTGGAGAGTGTGTTCATTGAATGCATTTTGCGTGAAGGCAATGAAAAATGATTCACAGTTTGGTCCACATACACTTCTGTTTCTCTGACTGTGTGAAGAGCTTTGACAATGTGACTTCGTAAATTACTCTAAACGCTCTGCCTCACCGGTCTTCTCCACCCACCTCGCTCTGCCTCACCGGTCTTCTCCTCCCACCTCGCTCTGCCTCACCGGTCTTCTCCACCCACCTCGCTCTGCCTCACCGGTCTTCTCCACCCACCTCGCTCTGCCTCACCGGTCTTCTCCTCCCACCTCGCTCTGTGCCTCACCAGTCTTCTCCACCCACCCCGATCTGCCTGTGCTGATGTTTATATTCATATCAAATAATTTTTACATTACAATTGAGCACCACAGTATTTCCTTTTTTTTATAAAATGGTAAATACATAAACAAAAATGTATAGTTAGCCAAACGCAATTTCTCAAGCTAAAGGTGTGCTAAGACTGTTTGTGTGGGAGGGGAAAACATATCACTTCGATAACAAGTCTATGTTTACTGATTCTGTACATAGTTATGGTTTGTCGTATTTCGCTACAGTGACTAGGTGTTCTCTAAGGGGGACTCTCTGCTTCAGGGCAAGCTAGCATTATTTTTTCTTTGATTCTTTCCAGTATGTATAATAGTTCTCTTTTTGGGGCTCCAGAATGGTGCATGGGTATAGTCCATGCCTCACAATATTGTATATTTATATTTAGGTTTTGTCATGATTAGGTTGGGTGTAACTGTGTCAATGTTGTCTTGGCTCTGTGGGATCTTGGTGTTTCAAATAGAGGCCCAAAACCAGCTGGTTGAAAGGCCTTGTCTAGCCCATGTTCGATTGTTAATTGTGTACCTTTTATGTAAGGGGGTCAAATTAGACCAGAGATGATTGGGTTGCACATAACTATACAATTTACTTGTTTTTGAAATGGTTTAGTTTGTACATATCACATTTATCTTAGAATATGCTACTTGTTTTTCGTCACGTAAAACACAATTTATCTACATCTTCAATGCAATTCAGCTAGATTAAATTCACGATGAAACATTTTGTCACCTATAGATTACAAATAGGGTCTCATTTAATTAAGCAAACCTAACCATTTGTAAATTTAATACCTTCAGAAAATATACCATATATTTTGGATTTAGTCCAACATAATTCTCGGTATGATCACTCTATATCAAAGTGTATGCAGCTGGTTGAATAAACAAACCTGAGTGAACATGAGTGAACGGTGACAAAGGAATAATATTTGCACCGCCTGTCCAAAAATCAATTCAAACATTGCCAAGTGCGGTTTGCAAAATCCGTCTGTTCAACACTTAGAGGATCAACAGCTAATCTCCACAGACATGTGACCTCCAAACACCCAACTGTGAGGTTGGAAGAGGTGTCAAGTGATGACACAGGAGATGCTAATGATGCTTTACCTACGTCAGCTCCGGGGACATCCTCCATCACAGCTACAACAGCAACCTCAGTTACAACAACCACAGCTACAACAGCAACCTCAGTTACAACAACCACAGCAACCTCAGTTACAACAACCACAGCAACCTCAGTTACAACAACTACAGCAACCTCAGTTACAACAACCACAGCAACCTCAGTTACAACAACCACAGCTACAACAGCAACCTCAGTTACAACAACCACAGCTACAACAGCAACCTCAGTTACAACAACCACAGCTACAACAGCAACCTCAGTTACAACAACCACAGCTACAACAGCAACCTCAGTTACAACAACCACAGCTACAACAGCAGCCTTAGTTACAACAACCACAGCTACAACAGCAACCTCAGTTACAACAACCACAGCTACAACTTCATCTCGTTCTGAAACTACTGGTCTTCCAGTGATGAGGCTCTGAGGGCCTCAGGCTCAGCAGGAAACAAGTAACAGTAGTTCTGCCAAAAAAGCCCATGGGTCCAACAAGACAAAAAAAGCTGCATGAAGAACTTGCCAAAATGATAGCACTTGATTTTCATCCATTATCTACTGTTGAAAGAAACTATGAGTTCAGAATCACCAGCAAAGCACTAGAGCCTTCCTAGATCCTTCCAGACAGGACTCTGTCACACACCCCAGTTCCCAGATTATATGAGGAAACCATGTGGAGGAAAACATGAAGGCTCAGGCTGTTCAAATCACCTCTGACTGCTGGACGTGGAACACCTGTCACGTGCCAGGAATTCAGAGACCTCACATCTGCTTAACTGTACTGACTTTCATGAGAGATGTATGGGCACAAACATCATCCTGAGAGCTGACTTTCATGAGAGATGTATAGGCACAAACATCGGACATGAGAGCTGGAACGTGTTGCATGAGAGCCGGGCATCGCTGACAAAGTGGTCGGGAGCAGTGACTACACCAGCCATTTGAAACGGGCGCGGAGCTGTAGGGAGGATATAATTACTGAAATAATAAACCGCAATATTCAGAATATTACTCTCCTGTTTGACATATTCAGACTGCATGTTGCACCCATGTATCTACTGTCTATATTATATTTCAGTTATTTATTATTTATTTCAATTATGCCACCACCTCAAATGTAGTTAGAAAGAACACAGGACTTCAAAGGATGGGAACATCATGGGAGAGAGCAGATTCATTCCAGAGGCCCATAATGGAGATGGTTGAGTTACTGTGCTGTCCTCCGATAACAAACACACTGTTAATGGAGGCTACCCTCATAGACCGCTGATTCAAAAAGCAGGGCTTCATTTATGACCGAAGAAGCTGATGACACTGTAAAAAGCATAATTTCAGCCGCGAGCCAAGTCACACTGATCCCCCACAGAGAATTCACAGTCTGAGAAGCTCAGATCCAGGGAACACGGCAACGCTAGGGGATGACTTTGACACAGGCATCACTGGAACTGTGCAACTTCAGTTGCCTCAGAGAGAAACTTTTTTCTAAGCTTTGACAAGAAAAGATGAAAAAGACTAAAGCCTAACAAAGTAGGCCAGCTGGTGCTCTTGAATGAAAACCTGACTTAAAAAAGGACTGTCTTAAAGGTCAAATGTAGTTGCAACAGCAAGGAGCTTACAATGAGAAAAGATATGCATGCTCAGTGTGAGTAAGACAGAGAATTCGTTTTTATTGCTGTTGTTCATTACAAAGATTCATATGCTTATTGTTGGAAAACATATTCGTTAACATTACTCTTTTCATGTGGTGTATGCTGGAAACATTACACTGGGTGCTATTACAGTAAGGTCCCATCACGAAATAGAGTTGGAATTAAGCGGTTGGGAAAAAAGATGAATTCAATGAATGAGTGATTCAGGAGACCCAAATATTCTAAATAACTGAACTGAATGATTCAGTTCACTGTGGTGATTAGGAATTCCTACCACAAATTTTTAAATCTTTAACATAAGGTAACATTCACAGTAGCACCACCAAACTGGCAATTCTGGATGCATTCCAACATATTGTTTTCTTTATTCATTATATATCTAAGTAGTTAAGAATAGCACCTTCCAAACTTAAGACTAACACAGCTGCCTTTGTAAAACATCTGTTGCTATATGCGCTTCATAAAACATGTTCATTTTTGCACTTGGATTCAGTTTCTTTTATTATTGCCATTCATTTGTCTTAAATAAAACGCATTTAATCCTGGAAAAACAATTATCCGATTAATCAAAATAGTAATCAACAGACTAGCTGATTGTCAAAATAGATGTTAGTTTCAGCCTGAGATGATTGTCCCATTTTGTGAAATCTTAGGTGATGGGAGCAGTACAGCCTTGGCAAACGTAGAGCACAATCGATTCTGTAACGGATCAAGGATGTCCAGTGTTCTGCTTGTTTTGATGCCTAAGGCCCTTCTTGCCTTGTTTGTTCACACCCTTGTTGAAGACATGTGGTTCACATGACAGGAGTCATTTTTCTGTGCTCTAGGGCCAGAGTATCTGGGTAGAATTTGTATTTATGGTCCTGGCATCTAGACCATTTTTGTAGGTTGTGGGTTTGATTCCCATGGGAGCCAGTATAAAATAATCATGAATACGTTTTCACTCACTACTTTAAGGCACTCTGCATAAGAGTGTCAGCTGAATTAGTTAAATGTAAATGCCGGTCTGACAGAATTTCAGTAGACAATCTTGGTGCTGTTCTGGGACCTCCTTGGTTATGTACAGCAGCACCAGATTATCAGCAAACAGTAGACTTCCAAGTCCAGCAGGGCAAGATTAGATTTAGCAGACTTTTCAAGCAGCCTGCCAATTTATTGATATAAAAGTTGGCTGAAGCTGAATCCCTGTCTGACTCCCTAGGCCTGAGGGAAGGAATCTGTGTTTATTGCAAATTTTAACTGCATGTATAATATTTTAACGCCGCTTTCCATTCACCTCTGTAGCAAACCCTCATGCTGAATGTAGCCAAAAGCTTATCTGAAATGAACAAAGCATGAGACTGCTTTTATTTTGGGGTTTTTTCCTTGTCGATTAGGGTGTTCAAGGTCTCTGGTACAATATTTGGCTAGGATGCCAATTTCACATTTGCTCAGGATGGTTTTTACTGAGAAATTTTTTTAATCTGCTGTTGATACTGCAGAGGATTTTCCCAAGGTTGCTGTTGACATAGATTCCCCTCTAATTATTGGGTTGAAATTCGTCTCCACTTTTGTGGTTTGGGATTATCAGACCTTGGCTTCAAATATTGGGGAAAATGCCAGAGCTGAGAATATTGTGAAAGAGTGTAGCGTTTAGGAGTTAATAACAGCTCATTTGAATGTGGGGCCTGTAAGTATTATCATTTTGTTTGGGATATACCTTTTTGGACTCAAGGGTTTGGATTTTGTGCTGTGGATGATTCATTGTAATTAGACAATTCAGTAGGTTGTTTTTGCTCATTTTTCTTTTCTCCTGTAAGACCAAAAAGGCGGGAGAAGTGTTTTCTTCCAAATTTGGATGGCTTGATTTTACTCTAGATTCTCCAATGTGTCCCTCTCTCTGGTCTTTGTGTTGCAGCTTCTGTCCAAGCCCAAGTTCAGCGGGGTGGAGAAGATCAAGACCATTGGCAGCACCTACATGGCTGCTACTGGCCTCAACGCTACACCTGGACCTGAATACACGCAGGTAATACACACACACACACACACACACACACATTACAGGTACTACACACACACACACACACATTACACGTACTACACACACACACACACACATTACACGTACTACACACACACACACACACACACA